>CM032450.1:573418-600625 GCA_019049505.1 Pachyrhynchus sulphureomaculatus
TATAAGAGAAGAGATGCAGCAATCAGAGATCTAAAGCTCTATATCCTCTTTTTTATTTTTATTATCGAGTTTCGCTGCCTAATGAGCTTCTTCTGATTCTAAAATGCAAACCAGGTACATTAAAAAAACCAAAAACTTTTTCGGTATTTAAAAGTGAATTAAATGAATAGATAACTGTATGTGAAATAACTAACACAAATTAGCAATTAATTGCATCACTTGTGAAGACAAATGAAATTTATCATTTGTCGTGGCGCCGGTAGAATGTAGATTACACACAACATGAATAAAAAGAACACTTAAGAAGTTAGCACAATTATATTACAAATAAAACTTTGGGTCTATAAACATTTAAGTTAAAAATTACGGTTAGGGGTGAACTGACTCGTGCTGTTCCGTTTCTGATGTACTAGGTTTAAACGCTCTGAGAATACTACAGACTAAACTTTGTCTGGTATAGGAATAAAATCAAGTTCTGGTAGATATATTTCATTACATTCTTATCACCCTAGATGAAACTGAAACTGAACATCATCAGAGATCTAAAGAACTGAAAAAGATAAATTTTGGCCACCCCCTCATTGTAAAAAAAAAAAAAATGGAAAACTATTGAAAAACATGTTGGGGGGTCAAATACGAATCCTAAAAGCTCTCATTAAAAAGGAACTTACAAAGACCCCCCGCCCCTTCAAATCATTCCTAATTCCCACAACAAAAGTACGGACAGTTAATGATATCAAAGTTAACAATACATTGATGACCTTTACCCCCCAGTTCTTGTCTTCTCTTTTTAAAAATACTAACATTAAAAATGCTAATTACCACCATAAAAAGAATGTATTGTTTTTATTAACCAATTTGAAAGATAAAACTCAAACTTTAAACTGAGATCTAATATAATCCTACGGCATTACCTGTCACTGCGGTTTGGACGACGTTGTACAAACTACTCCGCGCGAGCGCGTCTCTAAAGAATTAGACGTTACACAAAAGTTATAGTAAACACAAACAACCCTCAACGCATCTTGCTTGAGCTTACACGTAAGTAAATACACGTTACAAGTATTAGAACAAGCTACATTCTGGAATGTTTTTGAGACTAATTACTTCAGAAGAAGTTTTCTCTTGGAAATGGTTACATAAATACCTTTAAAAATAAGCCCTCAATCACGCAAAAAAGACATAGCAGGATTTGAGCACCAGGTATACTTATTTTACTAACACAAAACAATACCATAACCCACAAAAAAGAACGATTTCTTATGAACAAAATTAGTTTCGAGTAAAAAAAAATGACGTTTCTTTTCTCTATTCTGTTATTTTGCTGTTTTCTTTTTTATTTTTGTATAACCAGTTGACTTTTTCGGTCTTCTTCCTTGTTAAAAATAAATTAATTAAAAATTAAATATAACAAATTTTACAGTAACGTGTCCAGTATTAATATTACGTTTTCAAATTATAAAATTTAGCCTAATCTCTGGTTATAAAATTAAAGAATTAAATATAATTAATACTAAATAACAGTGTCGAAGAGTAACAGTCATCTCAAAATTAAAGTCCCATTGTTTTAAAATTATAACCCCTAAAAATCAATATCTTTACTAATAAAAAAATTATAATCTGAGATAGGACAACCACCTAAAAAATTTACTTCATCCCTAACTTTAATGCTTTATATGGTTTTTTTGTCGACCTGTATGACGATATAGACTACTACCAACACATATCCGTTTTCGGACTCAAATAACACTATATAGTTACTAAACTCCCGACGTCAAAAAATTTTAAAATGGAGTACCATTTCAACATCAAGGTGTTTCTTGCAGATATGTTTCGTCTTCAAATAAATGTGGTTTGACCGTAATGTTTAGTTACAAAGTTTTATTTTTAAGTATTTGTGTAACTCTCCTAAAGTGTCCTTTAATCTCTTTTTGTGTAATGCTATAACATACAGTACTACCTTGCCAAACAAAAATGCAAATTATCTTTGTCTTGCACCAGAAGATGAATTAACTGCTAAATTTTGGTAATGTACATTTCCACCAAATAGTACTTCACAATATTCTCTTTAATCACAGTTACTTAACAAAACGAAGTACGTTTTTGGTTTTATTTTTCAGTACCTGGATTTGCATTTTTAGAATCCAGAAGAAGCGACCATTTAGGCAGGCGAAAGCTCGAGAATAAAATTAATAGCAGATACCAAGCCTTTAGATCTCTTGATTGCTCATCTCTTCTCCTTAAAGGGCGTTCCCAGTAGTTAAACTTAGATATATATATTATATATATATATATATATATAAATATATATATAAATATATATATATATATATATAGTATAATCAATCAATTACGACCCCTGTTACGGCCAGGTACGTGTAAAGATCCCTAACGGCCGTTTAAATGTTTTTATTGCATCAATTTTGCCAGGACACTTTCTGCTAGCACTTGAAAAATACTATACAATATGACTTAAAAATTAATTTTAGGACATGTCGCGTAGGAGATCGTTCAACTTTTAGTTTTTCTTTATTTGATGTTTTTGCCTATAACATGCTTAAAAACGGGGATTGACCTTCTTAAGACCTGACTAAATTATGCACTTTGATTGGTAAAGAAAGTGGCTTCATAGCTTTTATCATGGGCTTTAAACCACCGCTTATTGGCACAACGGATTTAAATGAAAAGGTGGTTCTAAGTATGAATATTTCTTTAATAATACTTAATGTCTCGTTTGCAAACCAGATAGAGTGTCTGTAGTTCGTGTGATAAACAAAGACAAACACAAGCTAGTAATTACAGCAGATATATGCACCTTATAATTACATACCGATAAATCGAATTTTTGGGGTCAAGATCTAACTAAACTCCGCCCTGCTGGAAAATGTGCCACGGTTCAGCCGATACTAAAAAAGGCAAGAAACCTTGCCAAATATCTACCGACACCAGTTGCACTGCTTTCAATAATATCGAAAGTTATGGATAAAAGGTTATCCTCAAGCATCTTGTAAAATATCTTGAACGATTCAATATTATTAGCGATCACCAATATGGTTTCGTAAACACAGAACAACAGGAGATCTTCTGACTTTTTATGTAAACACATGTTTTGGAACAACCCAATTGAACACTTTGGGAGAATCTCGAGCGGTTGCTCTTGACATATCCAAGGGACTCTACCGTGTTGGCACGAAGGACTGTTGGCTAAGTTACCGCGCTTATGGTATGTCAGAAAGGTTCTATTTGTGGCTGTCATGTTCCTCATAGAGCGTTCTTACGAGTGACGGTCGACGGATTTCTTTCTAACACCCGCACTATCAACGCCGTGTGCCCCAGGGCTCCATAGTGTCTCCTACTCTCTTTCTCATTTACATTAACGATTTGCTGGAAAAGACCGAGAATCCCATTATACAGCTTTGCAGATGACAGTACGCTTGTCTCTTTATTCACCTTGAGAAGCTCGGACATCGGCTGCTCCGCAGACAGCAGGAGGTCGTTCAACTTAACAAAGACCTGGAAGAAATTTTATCTTGGGCTGACAGTAACCAAGTGGAATTTAACACTACAAAATCCAGGCGCAGTTTTTCTAAAAAAGTTAACATTGCTGAACCCGACATAGTTATGTCGGGGCACTCCATTCCCCTAGCATCGTCGCTCAATTTGTGGGGCGTTAGTTTGGGAGCAACATATATCCTGACATGAACATGTTACAGGCATAGCAGAAAGCTTTAAACACCTCACCACAACTGTTAATTCTTTACAAAGCCCAAATTCGACCAACTATGGAATACTGCTCCCACATTTGGGGCTCCGCTCCCAAACATACACTGCATTTGTTGGATTCTGTTCAGAGAAAAGCGGTCCCGTCTGATTGTGGACCCGGAATTGACCGGCGGCTTTGATTCGCTGTAACATCGAAGAACGGTTGGCGACTTGAGTCTGTTCTACAAGTATTTTTAATGGAAAGTGTTCGAAGAATGTAGCCCGCTTAATTTCTCCCAAAGCGGTGCATGTTAGAAATAAACGTGCGCGCTGGTGCTTCGTCACATCCTTATGAGGTTCAGCTTGTTTACTTCGCGTACAACGCTTTTCAAGCAATCTTTTATATGAAGAACGTCATCCCTTTGGAATAATTTGCCCAGCGCTGTGTTTCCCACCGAGTACAATTTACAGCGATTCAAGAACAACGTGAATTGCTTTTTTTTTTCCGCACTCATGCCGCACCTGGAGCGCTTTAGAGGACTTCCCTGCGGCACGCGTGCTAGACCCATAAAAAAAAATAAATAAAAAAAAATAACTAGAGTTACTTTGCTGTTTTAAAAGTAAAATAAATAAATAATACAGGGCAACTTAGAGAGGACAAACTAAAGCAAATATTTAATTTTTGTTTTAGATTATGGTTTAGCAAAGCAATATATTGAAGTGGACACCAATAAGCATATTCCATATAAAGAACATAAACCGTTAACGGGTACAGCTAGGTATGTGTCGATATAAATACCCATTTAGGTAAAGAACAGTCAAGGCGGGATGACTTAGAAGCCTTAGGGTATATGTTCATGTACTTCCTCCGAGGTTTCCTACCATGGCAGGGTCTCAAGACCGATATCCTAAAAGAAAGATACGAAAAAATTGGAGACATAAAACGAGCGACCCCTATCGACACTCTATGCGAGAATTACCCCGAAGAAATGGGCCACGTACCTTAGATACGTTAGACAACTAGATTTTTTCGAAATGCCCGATTACGGGTATTTACGAAATTTTGTTTACGAATTTATATGAAACGACAGGGTACGTCGATGATGGAGAATTTGACTGGACCGCTAAGATAACGGTAAGTTTGTTTTATAAATGAGCCTAAGTCCATTTATACTTGAATTGAGATATTTAAGGGTTTGTGTTTCAATGCAATTAAAAATATACGTACAGGATACTAATGAGTCATACTGCTTAAGTGTATCTAAAGGTGTTAAATTTATAGTTCCTATTAAAATAATGGCAATTATTAATAATAATAATAAGCATTTATTGTCTAACAGAACTACATCCATTTACAAGACAATTAGACAATAGGTGAAAAAAAAAAAGTATCAGACCTACTTAAGTAATAATAGTAATTTTTTACAAAAATTCAACAACTACACACCACAAATACTGCTCAGCCCATTCATCGCACAACAAGAAAAGTATCTAAATAAAAAAATTTTACATCATCTCAATAACCTGTTCTTGAAGAGTCCAAGCAATTGAGGAAGTGTTAAATGAAAAACATCAATGTTTTGGAATGTCTCATTATAAAACGCCATTGCTCGGTAAAGTGGTGATTTCAACAGAAAATTATTATGTGGGGTACACACATTAAAAGTCGAGGGGGATCTCCATTGTACGAACAGGCACATGCAACATGATTTGGGACAGTAAATTCAGGGCAATCAATAACAGACCTCACAAGTTTTGCCAGAAAACTCGTAAGTAGGTAGTTCCTGCGTCGCAGCAGTGATGTATCTGAAATCTATCCAGCAAGCCCTCGTGGTCCACAGCCTTTCGAAGGGAAAAAAACCATCAACTCTAAATGCTAAAAATTTAAGGAATTTCCTCTGTATGCCTTCTAATTTCTGGATATAACAATTGTTATATTGGGTTCCAGACCACAGATCCATACTCAAGTTTTGAGCGGACATAACAGAAGTAAAGTAGTATAAGTGTCTGAATATTTGTAAAGCTTTTAGCACTGCGCAAAACAAATCCCAACGCCTTAAACGCCTCGGAGCAACGCTGTTGATATGAGTGTCAAAAGCAAGCTTGGCATCATAAGTAATCCCCAAATCTCTAATATCCAGAACATCGCTGAAGTTGCGAACCGTTTAATTCGTAATTGTAATGAATACTCGACTTATTGGAAAAGGTCATGGCGTAACATTTTTGATATTCAGCGGTAAGTTATTACGTTCACATCATAAATTGATTCTTTCTAGATCCGCCTGCAGGTCAAGGCAATCCGAGGTGGTGTTTATTATCCGGAAGAGTTTTAGATCATCTGCGAATAGAGCACTTTACTGGAAATACCAGAGACTATGTCATTAATAAAGAGAGAGAAAATCAGAGGAGCCAAGTTGCTTCCCTGTGGCGCACCACTCATTGCTGAGAAGCTTGCAGACTTGTGACCGCGAATTTCGACATACTGAGATCTACCAGTGAGATAGGAAGCAAAAAAACTGACCAAGTTGTTATCAAATCCCATAGCATCAATTTTTGCCAGGAATAGCCCATGATCCACCCTGTCAAAGGCCTTCGAAAAGTCAGTATAGAGCGTATCAACCTGCTGGCGCCTATGCAAAGCCTCGCTTACGTATTGGGTGAAACACGTTAGGTTAGTAATAGTGCTCCCGTTTACAAATAAAGCCATGTTGATTGGATGTGATCAGTTGGGCCACCTGGTCCCAACCCGCTCGTACACTGCCGTCTCAAAGACCTTCGCAAAGGCAGACAGGATTGATATTGGCCTGTAATTTGAAATTTCAGTGGAATTGTCCTTTTAAAGACAGGTGTGATTCGTGCTTCCTTCTAAATGTTTGGAAAAGTATTAGTTTTAAGAGAAAGATTAAAGATAAAAGCGAGCGGCTCCCAAGAAGGCAGAAATGCAATCCCTCACTAAAAAGCATGGAATTTTATCAGGACCCTGAGTAGATTTAATTTTTTAGCCTTTTAGAAGCATTCAAGATCTCGTCAAACGAGATATTTTTGAGATTTATGAGCATACTGGTATTGGTAGTAAAGTGGCAGGTTCTTGAATGGACGGACCAGTATAAACACTACTAAAAAAGTTAGCAAACGAGTTTACAATATCCTGTGGGGTCTGAATACTGGGTCGCCCCATCCCTGATGATCTCAGGGATGAAAAAGGAGGATTTCCGTGATTTCACAAACGCCCAGAAAGTTTTAGGCTCATTAGTTTATGGGTTTTCAGCCCTTGCAATATAATCATCATACGCTATGTCAATCATAGTTTTTACTCGGGCACGCAATTCATTGAACTGTTTTTTAGCTTAGGGGATTTGGAACTTTTGTACTTTTTTAAAGACCCTGTGCTTCCTCTTAATCGCCCTAATTATGTCCGATGTATACCATACTGGGAAATCTCTCTTGTGAATCACAGATTTTGGTGCATACAGATAGGAATCAAGCACATTATATAGTGAGTGGTATAACATTCCACATGCCTGATTCACATCATCTAAACTATATAAGCTAGACCAATCAATGTGTAGAAAAGCCTCATAGAGAAGGGAAAATTAGCCTTTCGAAAATTGTAGCTAGAACCCTCTGTATTACCAGAGATTCCACGTCGCTCCGTATCCCTAAAGAAAATCTCAACATCAAGAGTAGGGTGGTGTAGATCCTCTGCAACAAGAGGAAAGAGATCCCTAGAAACCGAGCAGTGAAGATTGGAAAGCACAAGATCTAGTATTCGGTTGTTAAAATCGGGAAAGCCATTGTATTGATTTAAAGAGAACATGTTACAGACGTTTCGTAGGCATTCAACCTTGGGGTCGTTTAGAGAGGAGAGGATAATGCGGGTAGATTGAAATCACCCACGATGAAACATTAGCACCACAGAGGAAACAAAGAGACTCAAGATGTTCGGCAAGAGCGACAAATTCTGCAAGTGAGACATTAGGTGTATGTAGATAACAAAAACATAAATCGTTACATAATGAAAGTACAGCTTACAACCAACTATATCTATCCTAGAAATATTGTGATTAATACTATTTAAGTCCAGTGGAACAGCCTTGATCTCTCTCCTCACAGCCATTAAGTGAATAATATGCGTTTTCTTACCAAGAGTGGAGTTAGGCCACTTTCAAAATTAACAACCAGATTCGTTATAAAATTTGAAGGAGCCCGAGTCCATTCAACATAATTTAAGATGCTTCAAATTAAAAAAAAAACAATACTCAATTTATTTTACATATCTTTACAACACTTCAAAAACATAATTTACGCGATTCAAAACATTTTTTAACTACATAACATAAAAATTACAAACATAAATTATAACGTACGAACATAAATTACAAAACAATTTACTACTCATCTACATTTCGTGTGTGTGAAAAGGATTTGAAGAAATGATGATGTTTCGGTGGTATATATCGTATGTTGTCCTTGAATTTTGCTGTTGTAAATTTGTTTGACATTTTTATACAGTAGTGTCAATACAAATGTAATGAAAGACTAATATTGTCAAATTTCCACTTTATTTAGTTTCACTGAAACTGTATGACGCGTTTCGCTATACTACGAGTATAGCTTCTTCTGATACAAAATGATATTTGAGTATTAGAGTTGTTACATTTATATAAATACCTTAAGGTAGATAGGTAATAAAATTAATACTATATCTAATGAATATTGCTGGAAATCCATTCTGAATATTAATTGTATAAATTGAGTAAAGGGAGTTACCATGGGCCGGACAGGTATCTTTTTGTTCGTGTAAGATGATGTCTGAATTTTTAATTCTATTTATTTCTAAATTTTCTAATAGGTTTAATTTTAACGCCTTTGTTTTGTATGTGTAGAATTTTAAATCTATCGTCAAAAAGATGATTTGATTATGTTAAAAATGATTACTGTACGC
This sequence comes from Pachyrhynchus sulphureomaculatus, assembly GCA_019049505.1. Classification (NCBI taxonomy): domain Eukaryota; kingdom Metazoa; phylum Arthropoda; class Insecta; order Coleoptera; family Curculionidae; genus Pachyrhynchus; species Pachyrhynchus sulphureomaculatus. Next base: position 582,066 of record CM032450.1, read on the forward strand.
TGAGTCAGGTTTGTTTTTTAAATAGCTTCTTTTATGTTCTAAAATCCGAGTTTCGAATGAGCGACCTGTCTGACCTATGTAACTTTTATGACAAGAACCACAATTTAACTGATACACTCCAGATTTGTTTGATCTATTTTGTTTCCTTTGCGTTTTTAATGAATTTTTTCCTAACGAGTTATTTTGTTCTAAAAGCTATGTTGTTATTATATTTGTTTAGGTGGTTTTTAATTTTCTCTGACGTGTTACCAAATAGGTTAAAACAACGTAAACAACACCACCAAACCCCGAATTCCGAAAAAGGTTGTTTATCAAATTTGCAAGTGGCGAGTCATAAGCGTCAGAAGTCAGGTAATGAGTTTAATGCAGCTCTTTCAATCAATCAGTTGCAATTTAGCGACACTTTCGTGCACATCTTATAGTGACATATTGTAATATGTAAAAGTTTTTTGTGATGAATATTAATACTGAGGGTAAGTACTATTTTTAATGTATTTTTTTTAATCAGAATCTATTAATTTGAATTTTTAGTATTTTTTTTAAATAGCCTATATATTTTAGCGTGTTTTTTTAAAAAAAAAAAAAAACTTTGAAAGTTCAGAATATACAGACATTCACCTCTATCCGGGCTAGTTTTTAGATATTACACAGAAATAACTTTATTCTTCGTAAAAATACACATATTGTTTAGCACACTTCAGTACAACATGTTTTTTTTTTTTTTTCCAGAACACGTTTACTCTATTTCAAGGGTAGCCTTTTTTGAGGAGTGGTTGAAACACACGAAGAATGAAAAAAACTCGCGTGTATATGACTTTCTTTCTTCAAAATTTCACTTTGGTGACATTACTGAAAGCAGCCAAAAAGAAATAAAGTTGAAGATATCCAACTTGTCTAATAAGTTGGTGCCAAATGGTTGGCTTCAGGAAAGTCGAAGGAGCGTTTTTTAATTAAAAATAAGAATTGGTTGGATGAAGCAGACATACAGTTTACTGCGAGTTCTTTTGCGCCACAACCTTCAACAGCAAGTGAGAATGTGACTCCTGCAGGAAGATCTCGCAAAGATTTCGAGGAATCGTCGTTTAAGACGAAGAAACGTCACGTCCGTGGATCTCGTAGAATCCCGAAGTGTCAGTGAATTGTGACTGCTGCCGAAATTGCTGTGCGTTCAGCAGGGCAAAGGAAAATTGCCAATGTGATTAGAGACATTAGAGGGCGCCCAGATAATATTATTAAGTCTAAAAATACCAGTTCCGTTAATCCTAGGCAATTAAGTAGCGACGAAGCCTTAGCTTACTATATAGATTCTAAGTCAACAACGCATTCTTACAAACAAACTAGGAAGTGTCCATGAAGGCGGGGCATAATGTGTTTCCGTCATATTTTAGTTTAAAAAAAAGTCCAAACAGCCTGTTACCCTGCAGAGGAGCACATTGCTATAACAGAAACTCGTGCTGAAATAAATTTGTAAGCCTTATTAAATAAAAACAGTGGAACGTCTAGTATTAGCACAGAATGAAGTTATCAGCAGTGTGCTCCCAACAAGTTCATCGTTTACACTTGTTAGTAAATGGGGATGTGATGGAAGTTCTGGGCACAGCACATACAAACAGAGATTTGAGAACACTGAATATACGGACGAGTTTCTTTTCGCATTTTCTTTAGTTCTTCTTAAGTTATATGATGGGTCCAAAATTATTTGGCAAAATCCTCGGCCTTCATTCAACTTTATATTGTCGCCCAATCAAATTTAATTTTGCCAAAGAAACGAACGACTTCACGTATAGTGGAGACAAATAGATTGTGGAAGAAGTTAATGCTCTTCTTCCAACACTTATCAACTTTGGTGATTCTCAAATCTCTGTAAAACACGAACTTTTGCTGACAATGACAGACGGAAGGTGTGTAACGCCTTAACGGAAACCAGTTCATCCCAAAGTATTTCATCTGTGGCGCCACCCCCAAGACGATGAACGATGACCCCGCGATGTTTAACAGCAATCAAGAAGAACATTTTGGCTTTGGTTTATCTACACTTCATGCTTGGATTCGTTGCTTCGAATGTCTTTTACATATCAGTTTACAAGTTGAATATTAAAAATGGCAGGCTAGAAGCAACGAAGACAAAGCAGATATCAAGGTTCGTTCCGAGGAAATCAAATTGAAATTTAAGAACGAGATGGACTCATTGTAGATAAACCAAAGCCAGGATTTGGTTCTTCAAATGATGGAAATACAGCCCTTCGCTTTTTTAAGAATGCTGAGATGAGTGCTCAGATCACAGGGTTGGATGTTACAATTATAAAAAAAGTTTGATGTTATTTTGAGAACATTGTCTTCTGGATTCGAGATAAACTTAGTTTGAATTCAAAAAATTTTGTCTTCAACCAGAAAACATTATCTTAGTCTCTATTCGTAGTACTGTATGCCTGCTACTGTGCATAAAATATTAATTCACAGCACAGAAGTCATCAAAGCGGCATTGCTTCCAATTGGCAGCTTTCCGAAGAGGCTCAAGAAGCACGGAATAAAAATTGCCGCAGATTTAGGGAGTACAACACCCGCAAGTGCTCGCGTGTTGCCACGAATAGAGACTTACTGTGCATGTTAATTATAACATCTGATCCTTTGATCAATAGCCTTCGAGAGATTCCCAAAAAAAACGCCGGAAAAAATATGTACAGATGTATTAAAAGTTAATTGAATAAGCCCTAGCATAGAAGAGTCAGGATTGGAATCGTCATCATATTGTCGCACAATGCCACAAAATGATGACGATTATACAGTAAACGACTCATCAGAAGACTCTGATGATGATTATTAGGTTCAGCTACTATTTTAGTTATGTAGTGCTTGTACTAAGCATGTAAACCTTGACTTGTAAATTTTTTCTTTATCAATAAATGAGTATTTTTATTTTACATATAATTACAGTCAGTGTCATTATGCTAAATTTATTACAGAGCATTTATAACATTTATTTTAAAATTAAACAAAAACAATTTTTGACTGGAATTTTCAAAAACAATTTTTTTTTGAACCCAACAGCAAGAAATATGTACCTTAGAAAAATCAAAAACATTTTAAAATACCAACTACTTATGTATATATAATGCACAAGTTACCTACCTGAAAGGCAGGTATTATTTGAGTTTATCCTTTTTGTGTCAATAAAACTAAGTAATATGGATTAATTGTTTTATTTTTAATTGACAAATGCAAATAAATGATTTTTCATCTGGTTATTATGAAAAATAATAATACAGTGTCTTTCATTTAGTTGCACATTCAAGTTTGTAGAAAAATTTCGTGCACATACGCAGAATATTTTGTTTTTTGTTATACAATGTTTTGTGCAGCTGGACAAAAAATACAGGTAAGCGAAATGCAGCTAAAAATGAAAGACACTGTATTATAATTTTTAATTCTAATAACCACACAAAATACCCTTGCCCTTTAGTTCCGTTATCTACCTGCTAAGCTGATGCAATCCTACCGCGATATGCAAGGGTGGCTGTATTACACAAATTTTATCGATATTGAGTACCTGCGGTAAATTGTGAATAAAAACCCACATTTATTAACCGATTTTTCATGATTAATACTTATTTTATTTTCCAGATACGCAGCTGTCAGAAAAATGTATAATATTTTGTTTTTCTTTTGTTATTGCTCTTTTTTTAATTACCGAAAAAAATAATGAATTTTACACGAACAAATTTTTTTTCTCTCCATTAAATTTCTAAATAACTCCAAAACGATAAAAGATAGAATAAAATAATAATTCAATCAACTTTAATAAAATTTTGTTCCGCATTTTTTAATGTTTTATTTATAAAAATCTGACAAGTTGTTCCCGAGTTATCGTTAAATATGTCTGCGTAGCTAACTAATTTAGGGAAAAAATTAGCCACGCCCATAAAAAAAACACCAACGCGATGAATTTTTTCTTAAAATAACTTAATATGCCTAGAATATACATAAACAATTGAAATAAATGAAAAAATAATTTGTCCAGCTAACTTGTACTAGTCGACACACTGTGCGTCGTTTTGTTCTTCCCCATGGGGGAAATAATTTTTTCTAAAATTTAATATTAAATTTTAAGTTTTATATTTAATTGTAAGTACATATTATGTAAATTTTGTTTCACTGCATTAATTAAACGTACTGATTATTCAACTAATGCAATTGTTCAAAAACTGAGGTTAACTTGTTGAATACTAATTAATTAAAAATTACCTTCATCACTGCCTTCGGACATTATCAATAATAAGTATCTTCATTTAAGTATAAATGGACTTGGGCCACTTTCCAAATGAACGGCTCAATTATTGAATTAACTCTGAAAACTTATGTGTCCAGAATTATCGTATTTGCTCGGAATATAAGTAACCTCAAATGCTTTATTGATAAATAACCTGAAGTTGTACATGTAACCACGGGCAACGGGAAATAATTGACAAATGGACTTAGGCCACTTTCAAAATAAACGGCTCAAATATATAGGAGTTGTGCTTTTGCATAGAGTATCCAGCAATTATTGTTATACTTTTCCATTTTCATACTACGAAATTTTACTTTTTATATGATTATCCCAGTGAAATTACGTGCATACCATTTGTCGGATCGTTTCCGATTGTATCCCCGCCCCTTTTGAATCTACATAACATTGTACAGGCTGAGTCAACGCTAAAGTTCATTATCTCATTTGTTTCGGGGAACGACGAAAAAATGTTAAATATATAATAAACTAGCAGGGCCTGCGGCTCCGTTCGCGTGGACTGGATTCACTACTATCGTCACTGCTTATTCCTTATGATTACCCAACGTAATAAAATATCTCCCATTATTTCCCCTATCTCCCAATATTTTTCCTTATCTCCCATTATCTGTACATAATTTCCCATTATCTGGGGCCCTCTTATCTCGACTTATCTCGCAATATTTCTCCTATCTCCCATTATTTCTTCTTATCTCGCATTATCTCAACTTATTTCCCATTATCTAGACTTATCTCTGCTTATCTCCCATTATTTCTCCTTATCTCCCATTATTTAAACTTATTTCCCATTATCTCACCTTATCTCCCATTATCCAGGCTTATCTCGACTTATCTCCCATTATTTCTCCTTATCTCCCATTATCTCACCTTATCTCCCGTTATCTAGGCTTATATCGAATTATATAGAACATATGTATAAATTTATAAAAAACACGTAAATCGGATAAGTGGTTCTCCAGTGATAAGCGCACTAACGGACGGACAGAGAGACAGACGAACAGAGAGACGTTGCATTTTATATATATTATAGATATATAGATTTTTATTATTATATAACCTGGCCAAGGAATATATGTATGAATTTCAAAAAAGACACATAACGCACAGAAGTGGTTCTCGCATGATAAACGCCCTAATAGACAGACTGACAGACAGAGAGACATTGCATTTTATATATATTATAGATTATAGATATTCTCTGCTACAAAATATTGTTCCATATTTAATGGTTTGGACTGTGTGTTGCAAGAGAACGCACTAGCGGCAAACTTTTTTTCGACTTGATTCACTATTATCGTCACTGCTTATTCCTCATATTACCTAACGTAATAAAATATAGCCTATAACCTGGCCAGAGAACATATGTATGTTTAAAAAAAAAGCACGTAAATCGGATAAGTGGTTCTCCAGTGATAACGCACTAACGGACAGACAGACAGACAGAGATACGCTGCATTTTATACATAATTGTAGATGTAATAAAATATATATCTATAACCTCGTCAGAGAACATATGTATAAATTTAAAAAATCACGTAAATCGGATAAGTGATTCTCGAGGGATAAGCGCACTAACGGACAGACAGACACACAGAGAGACGTTGCATTTTATATATAATAGATTATAGATATTTCTCTGCTACAGAATATTGCTCCATATTTAATGGTTTAGGCTGTGTATTGCAAGGGAACACGCTAGCGGTAAACTTTTTTCCGACTTCATTCACTATTTTACGTCACTGCTCATTCCTTATGCTACTTATCGAAATAAAATATAGCCTATAACCTGGCCAGAGAACATATGTATGTTTTAAAAAAAAAGTACATAAATCGGATAAGTGGTTCTCCAGTGATAAGCGCACTAACGGACAGACAGACAGACACACAGACAGACAGAGAGACGTTGCATTTTATATATATTATAGATTATATATATATATATAATATATATATATATATATATATATATATATATTATATATATACATATATATACATATATAAATATATATATATATATATATATATATATATATATGTATATATATATATATATATATAATATATATATATATATATTATATATATATTAATATATATATATGCACTCGTGCCGCTCCTGGAGCGCTTTAGGGACTTCCCTGCAGCACGTGTGCTAGACCAATAAAAAAAAAATATGTATATATATATATATATATATATATATATATATATATGTATGTATATAAATATATAATATATATAAAAATATATATATATATATATATAATATATATATATATATATATATATATATATATATATATATTAGCCGGGCCCGCGGCTCCGCTCGCGTAGACTTGATTCACTACTATCGTAACTGCTTATTCCTTATGTTACCCAACGTAATAAAAATATCTCCCATTATTTCCCCCCTTATCTCCCAATATTTCTCCTTATCTCCCATTATCTCTACATAATTTCCATTATCTAGGCTTATTCTCTGCTCATCTCCCATTAGTTCTCCTTATCTCCCATTATTTCTCCTTATCTCCCATTATCTCACCTTATTTCCCATTATCTAGGCTTATCTTGACTTATCTCCCATTATTTTCTCCTTATCTCCCATTATTTATACTTATCTCCCATTATCTCACTTTATCTCCCATTATCGAGGCTTATCTCGACTTATCTCCATTATTATATAGAACATATGTATAAATTTATAAAAACATGTAAATCGGATAAGTGGTTCTCGAGTGATAAGCGCACTAACGGACAGACAGAAAGACAGAGAGACGTTGCATTTTATATATATTGTATTCTTTGCTACATGATATTGTTCCATATTTAATGCTTTAGGGAGTGTATTGCAAGAGAACGCGCTAGCGGCAAACATTTCTCCGACTTGATTCACTATTATCGTCACTGCTTATTCCTTATGTCACCTAACGTAATAAAATATATCCTATAACATGGCCAGAGAACATACGTATGTTTAAAAAAAGCACGTAAATCGGATAAGTGGTTCTCCAGTGATAAGCGCACTAACGGACGGACAGACAGACGGACAGACGGACATAGAGACATTGCATTTTATATATATCATAGATATTCTCTGCTACTTAATATTGTTCCATATTTAATGGTTTGGACCGTGTATTGCAAGAGAACGCGCTAGCGGCACACTTTTGTCCGACTTCATTTACTATTATTGTCACTGCTCATACCTTATGCTACCTATCGTAATAAAATATAGCCTATAACCTGGCCGGAAAACATATGTATGTTTTTTAAAAAAAAAAGTACGAAAATCGGATAAGTGGTTCTCCAGTGATAAGCGCACTAACGGACAGACAGAGATACGTTGCATTTTATATATATTATAGATGTAATAAAATATATACCTATAACCTGGTCAGAGAACATATATATGAATTTAAAAAAATCACGTAAATCGGATAAGTTGTTCTCGAGGGATAAGCGCATTAACGGACAGACAGACAGAGAGATAAACGTTGCATTTTATATATATTATAGATATAGATTACTATTATTATATAACCTGGCCAAAGAATATATGTATGAATTTAAAAAAAAAGACAGGTAAATCGGATAAGTGGTTCTCGCATGATAAACGCACTAATGGACAGACAGACAGACAGACAGACAGACATTGCATTTAATATATATTATAGATTACAGATATTCTTTGCTACATAATATTGTTCCATATTAATGGTTTAGGCTGTGTATTGCAAGGGCACGCGCTAGCGGCAAACTTATTTCCGACATCATTCACTATTTTACGTCACTGCTTATTCCTTATGCTACTTATCGTAATTAAATATAGCCTATAACCTGGCCAGCGAACATATGTATGTTTTAAAAAAAAAAAAGTACGTAAATCGGATAAGTGGTTCTCCAGTGATAGGCGCACTAACGGACAGACAGACAGACAGAGAGACGTTGCATTTTATATATATTATAGAAGACTGTTTTTTAGTTAATTTCCACTGGTTTATTTAAATTGCGATGATGCGTTTCGCTGTCGATGTAGCTTCTTCAGATCTACATTTTACACTGTCAAGTTAGGTTTAATGTTCACAATTTTATATATTAAATTTCTTAATTATAATATTACACCTAATTAAATTACATTAATAGTATTGGAAAACCCACACAGATTTGGAATTAGGAGAATAAATTCAATAATAGTGAATTGTTTAAATATACCTGGTCGTTGAGTAAAGTACCTGTAGTCCTTAATCGATTTATTTTGCATTGTCTCTAAAAGGTTTAGTTTTAAAACCTTGTTGTTGGGTGTGTAAAATTTTGAAATTCTCGTTAAATGTGTGATTTTTTTTGTTAAAAGATGAAACAATAATTTTAATAGAGAACCTAGTAACAAAAAACAAAAGTAAATGAAGTTATAAAAATGGACATAATTAATTTATTAAGAACTTGCAGAAATTTTCATGGACAGTATTGAAACAACGATATTTAAAAACCATAATAACAATAGTAATAATTGTCTATACTAGTATCGATACGTAGACGATATAATTATATGCTTTACAGGTACGGACATACAATTAACTCACTTTTTATTATATTAATTCTTTACATAGAAATATCAGTTTTTACAATGGAAGAAGAAGTCAAAGGGAAAATCAACTTCCTAGACTTAACAATCAGTAAAACCATGAAAAAACATGAATTTGCAATATATCACAAACCTTGTCATACAGATACCACAATTCACAATAGTTCTCACCACCCTAACCATCATAAACTCGCAGCTTATCATAGTTTTATACACGGACTAACTAATATCCCCTTATCAGAGGAAAAGTTTACTAAAGAATTAAACTACATAAAACAAGTAGCAACGGTTATTCGGTTACTTTAATCAATAATATCGTTAGGAAAAAACTTAGAAACAAGGCAATCTCAGAAATATACCCTCGTTTTAAGGACAGAACTACCACTTTTAAATGCTTAACCTATTTCGGCAAAGCAACGGAAAAACTGGGGAAATTTTTAAATCAAAAAAATATCAACATAGCTTACAAGACTAACAATACTATAGGGAAATATCTTAAAAACTACAAATCGCAAATCAATAAAGACAATAAATCAGGGGTTTATCAATTAACATGTGGGTCATGTCCTAAAACATACATAGGACAAACTGGACGTACACACCCAACACGAAAAAAATTTCATCCATAGAAAGTCTAATTCAACATATGCTAATCATCTTTTAACAGAAAATCACACATTTAACAAGAATTTCAAAATTTTACACACCCAACAAAAAGGTTTAAAACCAAACCTTTTAGAGACAATGCAAATAAATCGATTAAGGATTACAGGTACTTTACTCAACGACCAGGTATATTTAAGCAATTCAACATTATTGAATTTATTCTCCTAATTCCAAATTGGTGTGGGTTTTCCAATACTATCAATGTAATTTAATTAAGTGTAATATTATAATTAAGAAATTATATAAAATTGTGAATATTAAACCTAACTTGACAGTGTAAAATGTAGATCTGAAGAAGCTGCATCCACAGCGAAACGCGTCATCGCAATTCAAATAAACCAGTGGAAATTGACTAAAAACAGTCTTTTATTATATATTTATAATGAATTTCCATCAAGTAGAAGCTACAACCATCCAAAATTTGGAAAAGTGTTAAATACAATAGTTTTAGGGAATGTTAAGGTACACAGTTTAAAATTGTTTTTGAGTATACAGGGTTCTTCAAAAAAAGTGTGGCCGATATAACATATATTTTTTTAAATGGCACATCCTTTTTAGTGTTCCATACGGAAACACTTATAAGATCACTTCCGTGTCTGTCTGTCTGTCACACCCGATTTTCTCCGAAATTATTTAACATAGAAAGTTGAAATTTGGTAATAATAATAGGAATTGATGGCCTCATCAGAGCCATGTAGTTTTGAGAGATAAATTTTAACTTAAGGGGTTAGTTTTGGGGGGTGAAATCGGAAGTGAAAAAAAAATTTTTACTAGGTCATCGAGTGTGGTGTCAAATGAAACCTTGTGAAAATACGAGTAAAAAATGTATATATAATGTATTACTTGCGCGCACTTTTCTTTGTAATATTTTTTAAAAATCGAGAAAAATCGCTGTCCCCCGCCTTATCTCGAAAAGTACTTATCAAAAAATTTTGAAAAAATTTCCGGAATATTCTGCACGGGGTGTAGATTGAACGAAAATTATCACGAGTGCATTACCTTTAATAATTTTTCTGGTATTTAAAAAAAAACAAAAATTTCAAGGTCATCAGATTGGAAACAAACTTTGTTGAAAACTCATTTGGGGTGTGTTTTGTGAAGTCACTGATCAATTTATACCTCCGTAACATAATTTTTTATTTTAAAAGCAATCAACGTACGGAACACTAATTGCGCAAGTTCAACTTGCACTTGACCGGTTTTTTCTAATCTATTTTTTAAATTCTGCGTAAAATTTTATAACTCTTTTATTAATAACGTAATATACCTAAACCTAGTACTTTTTCTAATATTCAATCAATCAATTTAAAAAAAAAAATACTAGTTTTCAGTTTTGTAAAAAATTGACAGCAGCGTCGTTGTCTCTGAAGGTGGAATACTCATAATTAGTAAGAGCGTTCTATAGAGATGAAAAAAAAAGATATATGTAAAGAAATTTTAGTTAGATGCTACAGGTGTTCAAAATAGATTTATGCATTTCGACCATTTTAAATTGAAAAAATCTCAAATTTTTTAAATGGCACACCCTGTATATTATTATTTTTTCTGATATATTTTACAAAACCCTCCAACTTTTATTAAGTATGTCATATACCTATTTCTAATAGTTTTCGATTTGTTTTGAATTTTTAATTTTCACCCTTGTTTTTAATACACTTACGCTATAACGTTATAGTTGCCAAGACAAAACAAAAATGTAGGCATTGTCAAAATTTGACGTGTCTATTAAGTAAATAAAAATAGTTTAATTTGTTGTAGTAAGTAACGTAAAAAAGATAATAGTTATGGATTTTCCTAAAAATAAATTAATTTATATGGTTTATATACTGGGCGAGGCGGGAAAAAAATGTCTTTTGGCCGTAAAGCTTTAAGGAGCAAAGTACCGTAATAGACCTATACCATCTAGAAAATCTTTTTAGTGCTTAATGGAACAGTTTGATGGTAGTGGTAGCGCTGAGTATACGAAACGGACAGTAGTAAACCAGAATGCTACCAATGTGGAAAAGGAAATGGAGCTTTTACTTCATGTTGAAGATAATCCCCAGGTCAGCAGCCGACAACTAGCTGACTTATCTGACACATCCTAATCTACGGCTAATCGCACCACGAGAAAATACAAGCATCATCCCTTTCATATGGAACTACACCAACAACTTCAGGATCGTGATTTTGAACGACGAATAAACTTTTGTACCACCATGAATCGAGCAATAGAGGCCGATCCAAATTAATGTTTTCTGGTAAAACTACTTCGCAGTAATGGAGCAGTAAACAGTCATAATATGCATTATTATTCAGAAGTTCAAAACCAAAACCATTGGTCGCTTAATGTATGGTGTGGAACATTAAATTTTCGAATTATTGGTCCATATTTTTTCCGTGAATCACTTTACGGGCCTAGATATCTAAATTTTTTGCAAGACGAATTACCCCAGCTTCTTGAAGAAGTTGATAACTTTAAAAGGGAACAAATGTGGATTCAACAAGACGGAGCTCCTGCTCATTACCACCGGGAAGTTCGGGAATTTTTAAACTATCGTTACCCACAAAAATGGATTGGTAGGGATGAATTCATTCAGTGGCCCCTTCGATCTTTTTTTGTTTTTTTTATGGGTCTAGCACACGTGCTACAGGGAAGTCCCTAAAGCGTTACAGGAGCGACACGTGTGCGGAGAAAGCGATTCACGTTGTTCTTGAATCGCTGTAGATTTTACTCAGTGGGAAACACAGTCCTGGGCAAATTATTCCAAAGGGATGATGTTCTCCACATAACAGACTGCTTGAAGAGCGTTGTACGAGGAGTAACAAGCTGAACCTCATAAGGATGTAAAGAATTAGCGCGACGTGTACTTCTAACATGCACCGCTCTAGGAGGAATGAAGCGGGCCACATCCTTCGAACACTTTCCATGAAAGTACTTGTAGAATAGGCTCAAGTCGCCAACCGTTCTTCGATGTTTCAGCGAATCAAGGCCGTCGGTCAGTTCCGGGTCTCCAATCAGACGAACAGCTCTTCTCTGAATAGAATCCAACAAATGCAGTGTATGTTTGAGAGCGGAGCTTCAAACATGGGAGCAGTATTCCATAGTTGGTCGAATTTGAGCTTTGTGAAGAATTAACAGTTGTTGTGGAGTGTAAAGCTTTCTGGTTCGAAGTAATATTCCTAACTTTGTGAAGCTCTCCTTGCTATGCCTGCAACATGTTCATGCCAGGACATATTTGCTCCCAAATTAACGCCCAACAAATTGAGTGACGATGTTACAGGGATGGAGTGCCCCGACATAACTATGTCGGGTTCAGCAACGTTAACTTCTTTAGAGACAACTGCCGCCTTGGATTTTGTAGCGTTAAATTCCACTTGGTTACTGTCACCCCAAGATAGAATTTGTTTCAGGTCTTTGTTAAGTTGAATAACTTCCTGCTGTCTGCGGATATTCGTCTGAGTAGCCGATGTCCAAGCGTTCGAAGTGAATGAAGAGATAAGTGTATTGTCATCTGCAAAGCTGTAGATTGGATTCTCGGTCTTTTCCAGCAGATCGTTAATATAAATGAGAAAGAGAGTAAGAGACAGTATGGAGCCTTGGGATACACCGGCGTTGATAGTGAAGGTGTTAGAAAGAAATCCGTCGACTGCCACACGTAAAGAACGCTCTTTGAGGAAACATGAGAGCCACAAACAGAACCTTTCAGACATACCATAAGAACGTAGCTTAGCCAACAGCCCATCGTGCCAAACACGGTCGAATGAATGCCTTGGATATGTCAAGAGCAACCGCTCGAGATTCTCCATAGTCTTCAATTACGTTGTTCCAGACATGTGTTACGTAAGTCAGAAGATCTCCTGTTGATCTATTTTTTACGAAAGCCATATTAGTGATCGCTAATAATGTTGAATCCTTCAAGATATTTTAGAAGATGCTGATTGATAGCCTTTTCCATGACTTTCGATATTATTGAAAGCAGTGCGATTGGTTGGTAGTTATTTGGCAAGGTCTTCTTGCCTTTTTTTAGGTATCGGCTGAACTGTAGCACATTTCCAGCAGGAAGGAACTATTCCCTTTCTGTAGGATAGGTTGAAAAAGTCTACAGAAAACTGGTGTTAGTTCTCTCGCGCAGTTTTTAAGAACTATGGCAGGTATTCCGTCAGGGCCAGAAGCTTTTTTGGTGTCTAGCTTCATCAGTATACGCTTTATGATACGCTGTCTGAAGACAACATCGGGCATCTTTGACTGCACTATGGGAATAGTAGGTGGTGTTTTTCAGCCAACAAGTTCGCTTTCTCAACAGGTGTTGCCATAGAATTATCTGGCCGTGTGAGTAGTGGTATGGTGGATTTGGTGAAATTTTGACTAACTGCCTTAGCAACCGACCAAAAGGATCTGGAATTTTCGGGACAAGCGAGAAGTTTGTTTCTAATCCGTTGATTGTCTACCTCCTTGGTTTCGTTGATAACCTCTTTGCATCTGCTCCTGGCACGAATAAATGTGTTACGATTTACAGTGTTAGGATTTTCATGCCATTGTCGGTATGCAAGGTGTTTAGAAGCAACAGCTTCTTTGCATTTTCGGTCAAATTAAGGCTTGCCGTTGGGAGGGCATTTCTTCGAAAAAGGGATGTAAGCCTCCATACCGGCCAAAATAACATCGGAAACCTCCCTGGCGCAGTCAGATGGGTCGTCGGATCGAAAACAAACGTCTAACCAAGGGAACGTTCGATAATATTCCATGAGATCTTCCCATTTAGCAGACTTGTAGTGCCAAATCTTGCGCGGTTTATCATGTGACTTAACAGCTTTGGACTTTTTTTGTGGGGCTACATTAAGGATCATGTTTATGTGAATCCCTTTACAATACCAGTAGATATGGAAAATATGATACGGGATGAGTGCAGGGCAATAACGCCCTTTATGCTATTTAAAGTGAAGGAAAATATAATAAAACGACTAAACATGTGTTTTCAAGTAGACAGGCATATTTTTGAACATTTATTAGGTCATAATAATTAATCATTAGATAAATTAAACTATATTAAAATTATTATTAACTATTTGTTTATGTTTTCACAATGTTGTAAGTGTATTAAATGCAAGGGTAAAAATTGAAAAATTCAAAATAAATCCAAAACTATTAGAAATAGATATATGACATGCTTAATAAAAGTTAGAGGGTTTTGTAAAATTTCTCAGAAAAAATAATAATATACGGGGTGAGCCTTTAAAAAATTTAAGATTTTTCAATTTAAAATAGTCGCAATATATAAATTTATTTTGAACACCCTGTAGCATCTAACTCAAATTTCGTTACATATATCTTTTTTTCATCTCTATAGAACGCTCGTACCAATTATGAGTATTCCATCTTCAGAAACAATGGCGCTACTGGCAATTTTTTACAAAACCGAAAACTAGTATTTTACAAAAAAATTGAAATATTAGAAAAATTCCTAGGTTTAGGTATATAACATTATTAATAAAAAAATTTATAAAATTTTAAGCAGAATTTAAAAATAAAATAGAAAATAGGATGTTCCATTAAAAAAAAAAACATATGTTATATCGGCCTCACTTTTTTGAAGTACCCTGTATACTCGAAAGTAATTTTAAAATGTGCACCTTAACATTCCCTAAAACTATCGCATTTAACATTTTTTCCGTCATTCCCGAAACAAATGAGATAATGAACTTTACTCTATCGTTGTCTCACCCTGTACAATAGTACTGGGATCATGTTCTATTCCTAGTCTCCTGGTGTAGTTTATGGTTTCCTGTAAGTCCTTGGTACTCTCAGCTAGTATTGCGTGCCGCGGGTTTTTGGTACTATTGATTTTTACCACGTTTGTTTCATTTTTTAATGCCAGCTGAAATATCTTCTCGAGATATATGTTAAATAAAGAGGTGACAATATATATCTCTGTCGGATAATATAGACCATTCTAATATAGAGCTGTTGCTTCTAAACATCTTGCATACCGACAGTGGCGTGAAGATCCTAACACCATAAATCGTAACACCTTTGTTCGTGCCAGGAACAGATGCAAAGAAATTATCGACGAAACCAAGGAGGTACACAATCAACGGATTAGAAACAAACTTCTCGCTTGTCCCAGCAATTCCAGGTTCTTTTAGTCAGTCGCTAAGGCATTTAGTCAAAATTTCACCAAATCCACTATACCACCACTCACACGGCCAGATAATTCTATTGCAACGACACCCGTTGAGAAAGCGAACTTGTTGGCTGAACTCTTTGCTTCACTTTCTACTGTCGATTTCCAAGGAAAAACACCACCTACTATTCCCATAGTGCAGTCAAGGATGCCCGATATTGTCTTCAGACAGCGTATCATAAAACGTATTTTGATGAAGCTAGACACCAAAAAGGCTTCTGGCGCCGACAGAATACCTGCCATAGTTCTTAAGAACTGTGCGAGGGAACTAACACAAGTTTTCTGTAGACTTTTCAACCTATCCTACAGAAAGGGAATATTTCCTTCCTGCTGGAAATGTGCCACAGTTCAGCCGATACCTAAAAAAGGCAAGAAGACCTTGCCAAATAACTACTGACCAATCGCACTACTCTCAATAATATCGAAAGTCATGAAAAAGGCTATCAATCAGCATCTTCTAAAATATCTTGAAGGATTCAACATTAGTGATCACCAATATGGCTTTCGTAAAAATAGATCAACAGGAGATCTTCTGACTTATGTAACACACGTTTGGAACAACGTAATTGAACACTTTGGAGAATCTCGAGCGGTTGCTCTTGACATATCCAAGGCATTCGACCGTGTTTGGCATGATGAGCTGTTTGCTAAGCTACGTTCTTATGGTATGTAAGATCTGTTCTGTTTGTGGCTCTCATGTTTCCTCAGAGAGCGTTCTTTACGAGTGGCAGTCGACGGATTTCTTTCTAACACCTTCACTATCAACACCGGTGTGCCCCAAGGCTCCATACTGTCTCCTACTCTCTTCCTCATTTATATTAACGATCTGCTGGAAAAGACCGAGAATTAAATCTACAGCTTTGCAGATGACAGTACACTTATCTCTTCATTCACTTTGAACGCTCGGACATCTACTACTCAGACGAATATCCGCAGACAGCAGGAAGTCATTCAACTTAACAAAGACCTGGAAGAAATTCTATCTTGGGGTGACAGTAACCAAGTGGAATCTAACGCTACAAAAACCCAGGCGGCAGTTTTTTCTAAAAAAGTTAACGTTGCAGAACCCGATATTGTTATGTCGGGGCACTCCATTCCTCTAACATCATCACTCAATCTGTTAGGCGTTAATTTGGGAGCAAATATGTCCTGGCATGAACATGTTGCAGGCATAGCAAGGAGAGCTTCTCAAAAGTTGGGAATATTGTTTCTAACCAGAAAGCTTTACACTCCACAACAATTGTTAATTCTTTACAAAGCTCAAATTCGACCACCTATGGAATATTGCTTCCATGTTTGGAGCTCCGCTCCCAAACATACACTGCATTTGTTGGATTCTATCCAGAGAAGAGCTGTTCGTCTGATTGGACACCCGGAACTGACCGACGACGGCCTTGATTCGCTGGAACATCGAAGAACGGTTGGCTACTTGAGCCTATTCTACAAGTACTTTCATGGAAAGTGTTCGAAGGATGTGGCCCGCTTAATTCCTCCCAGAGCGGTGCATGTTAGAAGTACACGTCGCTCTAATACTTCACATCCGTATGAGGTTTAGCTTGTTACTGATCGTACAACGCTTTTCAAGCAGTCTTTTATATGGAGAACATCATACCTTTGGAATAGTTTGCTCAAGACTGTGTTTCACATCGAGTACAATCTACAGCGATTCAAGAACAACGTGAATCGCTTTCTCCGCACACGTGTCGCTCCTGTAGCGCTTTAGGGACTTCCCTGTAGCACGTGTGCTAGACCCATAAAAAAAAAGACCTTAGCTTTTTTTTGAATATTCTATTTTGTGTTATTTTAAGGAATGTTCCTTATCAGGCTGATAAATTGACGCTTTGCACATGTTTTTACATTAGTAAAAAAAGTTAGACTTTAGCCAGTCAGTGGGTATCACCTAAGTTATATATGGCATTGGATAGTTTGTTCACCTTTTTAGTATCCACGAGTTCTAGCACTTCCGTATCTATATTGGCATGACCAGGTGGTTTATTGTGCCATGATTACAAGAGCTTATACTGCCTTTAAATGTAGAGTAGGTGGTCGAAATGCCTCATCTTGGATACTACTAAGGAAAATAGTTTCCGTGTCCTCAAACAGAGTTTATATATATTCTCTTCCCAAGTTTACAGAGCTTTTGAGATTTTGTCACAAATGGTTATTTTACATACATTTTTGACGTATTGTATATTGTTAATTGTTATATTTATGAAAGTAGGAGACGTCATATTCAGCTTGAATTTTCTCAACTCCTTGACTTCATTCTTATATCTTTGCATTTTTTTTTTGCGTTATTTGATTTACCACCGTGTATCTCCGTGCATTTAGTAATATGCTTGTGCATAAAGAACCTCATCAGTTGTCCAAACTTTTTTTGCTTGTTACTTTTTGAATCCTAGTACTTTCCCTGTATATTAATTTTAATAACAGTTTACTGTTCTCCTATGTTTCCGTGCAGAAATATGTTCTTCGTATTACATATTTCTAATACTTATTTGGTATTTTTTTTAGATCTTTAAGTGCCACGATATTACATCTGTTGGTTGCCAATCTACAAATAATTAAATATCCACTAAAACCAAGCGGAATATGACCTTATTCAACGCCGGCACTAAGATATTTTAATACTTTTCTGGTATCTTTAATTTATTTCATTTAGGTGACTATTTATTAAGTACTATAAATGACTAAAAAAATGTTCCAATTTAAAAACGCCCTGTATATATCTACTAATATTATCATATGTTTCGTTAAATAATTAATATTGTTTAATTTAAGTTGAAATTAATGTAATTTTACTTCAATAAATTGATTTGAAACTAACTTGTTTTTATAGCGTAGGGTAAAAGGGATTTATGGA
>CM032450.1:600725-646953 GCA_019049505.1 Pachyrhynchus sulphureomaculatus
TTTCAAACTCGTCTGAAACTAACAAAATTTTAACTAACCATGGCACTCAAACAGACCCCCCTAATTTGTCTTTAAATAAAAATTCTTTCATTGTTAAGGCCAAGTCTAGAAATTCAAAATTTTCTCGAAATTTAATTTCAAATCTAAAAAGTCTGTGCTTCGCCTTAAATTCTTACCACAAATTTCGTAATGTTTTTTCCGAAGAAAAAGTTATGTGGGATCGGATAAATTTTTGTTTTAATAAATTGGCAGATTTTGATTAAAAATTTCTAACTCCCTCTCTCTTTCTAGTATATAAACTTCTACTTTTTCTTATTTTACATTAGCTGTTCTCTTCCTACCGAAACATGCACACTTGCCAAATTTGTAACAGACAGTTTACCAGACGCGACAATCTTTATAGACATGTAAGAAAGTTTTGTAATCCAACATTAATAAAGGGACCAGCTAGCATTCCTTCACAGTCTTTAACACAAAAACAAGGTAAGACTTTAATATATATATTTTGTTTTAAAATTTATTTAATGTTGTGGCATTTACTGTGTATGCGTATCTATAATATATAAAATGTAACGTCTGCCTGTCTGTCCGTTAGTGCACTTATCACTGGAGAACACCTTTTCCGATTTACATACTTTTTAAACATACAACATATGTTCTCTGACCAGGTTATAGACTATATTTTATTACGTTAGGTAGCATAACGAACGAGCAGTGACGGTAATTGTGAATCAAATCGGAAAAGAGTTTGCGGCTAGCGCGTGCTCTTGCTCTTAGCCTAAACCATTGAATATGGAACCACATTATGCAGCAGAGAATATCTATCTATCAGTAGAAGGGCAAAGCCGCTTCTGGCACATATATAATGCAATGTCTGTCCGTTAGTGCACTTATCACTAGAGAACCACTTATCCAGCCAGTTTTTAATAAGATACTAGTTGCGTTAACTATATTACACTCTAGTATACCAGACATCAAAATTTCTTTTTCCCAGCTTGCTAGTTAAGCTTGTCTTGAGTTGGAAAATCTTTATATTCGCCTATATAATCTAATAAAAGTTTTATGATCCGACCAACCAAATTTCATAATACAGCGTTTCCAAGACGGCTAGGTTATATTTTATTATGTTAGGTAACATAAAAAATAACTAGTGACGATAATAGTGAATCATGTCGAGAAAAAGTTTGCCGCTGGCGCGTTCTCTTGCAATACTCTTGTAATACACACATAAACCATTAAATATGGAACAGTATGAAGTAGCAAAGAATATCTATAATGTATATAAAATGCAACGGCTCTCTGTCTGACTGTCGTTAGTGTGCTTATCACTCGAGAACCGCTTATCCGATTTACATATATTTTTTTTTAATTCATACATTTGTTCTCTGGCCAGGTTATCTATAATTTTCTATAATATATATATATATATATATATACATATATATATATATATATATATATATATATATATATATATATATATACATATATATATATATATATATATATACTCGTATATATATATATATATATATATATATATATATATATATATATATATATATATATATATATATATATATATATATATTGTAAGGTGTGAACTTACCCGCTTTTTGAGGCGTCATTTTGTAGCCTATGAAAAGGTGTTTAATTGCGCCCCACTTTAATTTCTGATAATGAATCGAGTGGACCCTGATTTTAAAAGAACTAAAGAAATTAAACACACACTAGCTCAGTTTTCTTTGGTAGAAAGATATGGGTACGAGATAATTTTTGTACGTCTTTTTGGATTTATTTTCTATTTTTAAAAGGCTTTAGCTGTACGATTTTTTTTTGGGCACCATTCATTTTAAAATAGAACGGATCTAACTTCAGCTAAAAAAATGAAAAAATACTGAAGGGTTTTATGGTTATTAAATAAAAAATTAGTTTGGTACAGCCGTCCTTATCCTGAAAAGAAAGATAGGTATTCAGTGAGACACTAGCTTTAATCAACAAAAAGAAAATTTATTCAAGTTTTTTAAAAATAAAAAGTTCTAACCTTTGCAGTTCTATAAAAAGATTCTAGCCTAACTAGTAGTTATTACATTTAAATTCTGAACTATGACAACCCCCGAAGACGAAAAATAGTGCTTTTCACTTCACTTTTTAGTCAGTTTTAAATTACTGTTAAGGCACTACTCAGGGACAGGTCTATTGAAGTATGCTTTGGTAACTTACTGTTCTTATTCCTGCTTTGATGGAATACGACCGATTTCACACTTTTCTAGCAAACACTTAGAGAGCCCACTACGGCTTTTCGTTAAGAAACTGGTGCTTTACTTAGCTCGCATGATGGTTGTTATGAGCTTTTTTTTTTGTAGCTCAGTCGAAGGAAGCCTACTCGGCGGCTCCGATGCAATTAGCCTCGCCTACTCGGCGGCTGGATGGAAATTAGCCCTGCTAGTCGTTTCTCGGACCCTTAAATAAACCATGCAAACTCTGCCGGTAATATGGCGACGCCGGAACCAAAACTGCGGATACACACATTTCACCAATCGCGGCGTAGCGGTAGATTCGGTCAGGAACCCGCACTGCACAGTATATACTGAACGTCTTGGAATCTCTGTTTAATATACCGTTCGATACAAAAATGAAAATAAATACAATTTGAAGTGAAAAATCAGTAACATTACATGGTCTTGAAATCTAGGAAAAAATGAATGTTACATTTACCCCCTTCCAAAAAGAAATAGACTACACTAGTCTATTAAACTTAGGCTACTTATGAAAAGGTACAAAGGGGTACACTATCACTTAATACTAAGGTCAGAACTTAAAACAAAAGTACAAACTTCGGACCTTACTACTAGACTTAACTTAATTAAGCACTAATATTAAGTACAATGGAAACCAAATGAAAATCTTTGCAAGTACACAAGAATCTTATAACTAGACTTAACTTAATTAAGCACTAAGGTTAGGTACATCAAAAAGTAAATAAAAATCCTAGCATGAACATAAGAAATACCTGTTCAAAGTAACAATCGCGGTCTTCTTATATAAAAGAATCAGCTCTGTTATTGTTACCAAAACAAAAAAAAATTTAACTTTGTCTAGACTCTTGTCTAAATCAAAAAAAGTGAACTGAAATAAAATATGAACACCCCCTTTAAAATATTTTAAGGATTGTCTGAAAATTTTCTATATCAGCAAAAGAAATTTAGAAAAATTCTTAAATAAAGAAAAATAAAAAAATGATTCTAGTGCAATCACCAACACTAAAAGGAAAAAGTCTTGTAAGACCATTTAGCACTAGGCTAAGAAAAACATCTGGATAAATATCCAGACAAACGCTCGGGAAAAATCGCCATCCATGCTCTAGCTCATCGCTAAGAGAACATTCTAAATCTAGTATCACTACTAGTCGCACTCGGAAAATAATCGCACTCTATCGCGCAATGTCGACGTCCTAAGACATCTAGACATGCTAAAATCGCTAGGGAAAACGCTCTGGTTGATCGCCAGAAAACACGTCAGCTTATCGCCAACAAAACACTCTGGTATATCGCCAGAAAAAACTCGGCTCCTCGCCAAGAAAACACTCTGGCATATCGCCAGAAAAAAGCCTCAGCTCCTCGCCAAGAAAACACTCTGTAAGTAGTCCTCGACTACACAAAGTCTGCGTTCAAAAGAACAATCTCGCCTTTAACATAGTGAGCAGCTATAAAAGCTAACAATATCACTATAGGCACAGTGAATAGCTATAAAAGCTAAAATTCACCCTAAACACAGTGAATAGCCATAAAAGCTAAAATTCACCAAACTGAATGATCCTGCTTCTAAAAGCAATGTTCACTAAGAACAGAATGATTAGTCCGCGCGCAACTAACATTCAAGGAAACATTCCTAACATAACTATATGAGACAGCAAGTCTCGAAATAGGACCTCCCTAAAGTCATAATCCTAAATATAGGAGTCCATAAGCAAAACGACTCAAAATCTCGCATTTTGAGCACATGCCTTCAGGCAACCAACATACACCGAAATATATACAGAAATATGTACAGAGATATATACAGGAGTTCAAATCCCAAACTCTTGGTTATGATAACTCCATACTGAGCTTGGTGAAAGCTCTTAGCAAAAGCTAATCAAATCTTCGGCACATCGCACCAAAGTGACAAATCTGCCTAGAAACATGAGCCGGAAAAAAACGCCCTCCGTCATTCTTCAGGGTGGCTACACAGAGATATAAAACTTAACCAGCATTGCGCTTCTCCAAGTTGCATGAAGAACCCTCGTGTACTGGTCTCGCCCTAGAACAACAACGAAAAGAATTTAATCCATCCCACATAACAGGAGACAAACACCTCACCACGATATACTGAAAGGTGGAGACAATAAAATACGGAAATGGTGACCCTGGTGTCCACCAACAAAAGGGAGTAGATTATAGCATCCACTAAACTAAAACGGTGTCTACCACACCACCATAAGTCAAAAAAATTAATCAATAGGGTGTTCCGAAACACACTACTGCCAACAGCCTGTCACTACTAATAGGCTAATTGGAGCTGAGGTCGACTACAGTAGCTAGGCTCTCCTTTGGTTCAAATAGAAATAACCATTGGGTAACAAAACCCCTAAAGGTCCCAAAGGTCAAACGTTCACCCCCCATAGACTACCCTTCCAATCAGTCTGTTCCTCAGGAAGACTAACTCCCTGCCAAACGTCGTAACGGCATCTGTTAGCACCCGGTGCATCACAGCCTGTAAAAACAAATAACTCATGGGATACAACCTAAAAGGTTTACAAGGTTGACTTAACCAAGCTTCTAACGAAATTTTAAAAAACGAAAATGAGCTTAAAAAGCTACATGAAGCAAAAATTTCTCAAATTTTTGGTGGCGACGCAACAAAACTTTTGAAGACGACAAGAGCTTTTCCAGCTTAATCAGAAACAAGAAGAAAACATCGTCGACAGCTAAAATATTCGATCATGGTGTTAATCGTCTTTCTAGACAATAGCCTCTAGAAGAAACTGCTACAGGTATCAGGCATAACCGTTTTCTGTCAGCCCAAACTTCTAGATTATCTGGTGAAAATCTAAAAATTCGGTTAGGAATCTTCCTTCACTGCGCTTAGCCTCTCTTGACAAGGTTCTCATCTCGGTATCAGATTTTGATCATTTCTTTGTGAAACGACTGTCTTACTCTGCTCTCATCTCTTGTAAATGATCAGCCTTTAGTTCTCCTGCAGGACTTCAATTTCCTATCAATCTGATAGTATACCGAAAAAACTCAACATACGCCTATGAGTCCATGCAAAAAAATTTTTAAAAAAATTAGTGACTCAAAGGTAACGTTTAAACGGCTCTGAAAAAAAATAGAAAATACCCTCAGTTTGTCAATTCAGAAGAAGATCTAAATCAAAATAATCCAAGTCTTAGACTTACTGGATAAACCAAAATCAATTTACTCTTAATTGCACCCAAAATATACCATTAAGGTAATAAAAATACACCCACTCGGGTAACAAACTTTGAAATTGCTCTTAAAAATTTTGACTCTACATCACACTACACGAGCTACATCTTGCGCTTGTCCTAACTCAAGATCACCTTGGATTGCCTCTAATCAAAATTTCGCTTCCAAGTGTCAAGAACCGGATATTATTTGGGGTCATAAGCAAATCAAATCCCGCGACCACCGACATACCAGTCTTATGATATATCCTGAGTGTGACTCTTTCGCA
This sequence comes from Pachyrhynchus sulphureomaculatus, assembly GCA_019049505.1. Lineage (NCBI taxonomy): Eukaryota > Metazoa > Arthropoda > Insecta > Coleoptera > Curculionidae > Pachyrhynchus > Pachyrhynchus sulphureomaculatus. The sequence continues at coordinate 606,465 of CM032450.1, forward strand.
AGCTCGCAACAGCTGAGTCGATGCTAAACATCAACTACCATCAACCTAAGTTTGGATATGATCAGTACCCAAAACCTTAGCAAAAAACTATAAAAGTAAGCTATACTCTGCTCAACTTTTATAATAGTCAAAAAAAACGAGGTCGTCACCTCTACAGAGCAACATCAAAAAAAATAAAGTAAAGCAATTAAGATAATGTAAATATAAATTATTCTTCTTCTGACAAACTTTCATTAGGGTTAGGTTCCTTGAATGGTTTTAAGTCTTTAATATGCCATCGTCCTATTTTAGTCCCATCTAAATTAACTAAACCATAAACTAAGTCTGAAATCTTTTCTCTTATCACGCAATGCACATACTTAGGTACCAACTTAGATGTGAATTTATCTGCTGCACTGGAAAGAATTTTATTTTTTCGCCAAACGTGATCACCTATATTAAAGGCAAAATCCCTTTTTCTAAGGTTGTAAGACTTACTGTTCCGTTCATAAGCCTTATGTATCCTACTACGCACGTCAGTGAAAATATCCTTTAAACCCTTTAAATTTTCGGCATACTCACCCCTGTTATCCGGAATTATTTCGCTGTCAACATTCACATCCAAATCTAAGTTTTTATAATATGATCCAGATAGAGGTATATGTCTGCCGTAAACTAAGAAAGACGGTGTGAACCCTGTTACTTCGTGTCTTGCGGTGTTTATCGCTTGTTGGATTTTGGAAATATTGCCATCCCAAGTGTCATGTGAATCCACGTAACTTCTTAAAGCGGTCCCGACTGTTCGGTTATTACGTTCCACAAAATTACATTGGGGAGAGTACACGGGATTAAAACGGATGTTAAAACCATAAGTTTCACTTAAGCTCTTAAAACTTTTAGAGGTAAACTGAGTACCGTTATCGCATATTAAGAGCGATGGGACCCCGTGGATTAGAAAGACATTATTTTCCAAAATTCTCTCTATATATCCAGCTTTAGAGCTTTTCAAAGGAAATAGCATGGTATACTTTGTAAACCAGCAAGAAACCACGAGAAGCCATTTATTTCCCTTTTTTGAACGGGGGAATGGGCCTACTAGATCAGCTGCTATGACTTGAAAGGGGTAATTAACCGTTTTCTCTTTTCCCATCAGTCCCATAGGTAGTGCATTTGGAGATTTCTGCGCTCCACATACTTCACAAGTCCTCACAAACTTTACGATGTCAAAACGCATTTTTGGCCAGTAATACTGTTCCTGAACCCTGTGAAGAGTTTTATAAAAGCCAAAATGACCAGAAGTAGGAGGAGTGTGACACATGTCTATAACTTCCTCTCTCTGTGGTTTAGGAACTAGTATTTTCCACTCGGGTACATTAACTTTTAAAGGCAACTGGTTTGGGATAAACTTGTACACGAAATCATTTTCCACTTTCCACTGCGGAAAATTTTCAGGAAATTCTTTAATTTGCTGCCGTAAATTGTCGTACCATGGGTCAATGCGATCTATATCAACTGTATCTATTCTTACGTCAATTTGTGCATTAAGACTGTTTTCGTCCACTGTATGGTCTGGGATTCTTGACAAAGCGTCAGGAATAACATTGTGTACTCCTTTTCTATGAATTAAATTAAATGTATGTTGTCTCAGCCTAATCGCCCAACGCGCTAGTTTGCCACTAGGGTTTTTAATTGAATTAAGCCACAATAAACTATAATGATCTGTTATGACCGTGAAAGGAACACCTTCTATGTAAGGTCGAAACTTTTCGATGTTAAAGAGTACTGCTAAACATTCTTTTTCAACAACCGAGTAGTTACGTTCAGCCTTTGACAAAGTTCTACTGGCATACGCTATCACTCTTTCCTCACCATTGATTTTCTGTGTTAGGACGCCCCCTAAACCGGTATTAGAAGCATCGCTAGAAATATAAAACTGTTGGGAAAAATCTGGTTGGGATAAAATTGGAGCTGAAACCAATAGCTCTTTAATCTTTATAAAAGATTCTTCGGCTGCCTTTGTCCAATCTATTGATTGTCCTTTTTTTCGTCCTTTCAAAAGGTCATTAATAGGCGACAACAGGGTAGAAAAATTCTCGATAAAACGTCTGTACCACGAACACATTCCTACGAAGCGCTTAACTTCCGTAGTATTAGTAGGTCTCGCATAATTAACCATGCTTGCTACTTTATCCGGATCGGTACGCAAGGAATTTGAGCCTACAATATAGCCTAAAAACTTTAGCGAAGTTTTGAAAAAATCACATTTGCTCAAATTTATCGTCAGTCCGGCCTCTTTCAATTTATCTTTTACTTCCTTAAGTAAGCGAATATGCGATTCGAAGTCTTCCGATGTTACTAAAATATCATCGAGATAGGTGAAAATATGTGGCTCATATTTCGGACCAAATATAGCGTCCACTAAACGTTGCTGGGTTTGAGCAGCGTTCTTTAGACCAAACGGCATAGTGACGAACTGAAATAGACCTCGGCCTACTACTGCAAAAGCGGTCTTTTCCTTAGAGGATTTGTCCAAAGGAATTTGCCAGAATGCCTTTCTAAGGTCTATCGAAGATACATACTTAGCATTCCTGAGTGATGTCAAAATTCTGTCGATGTTCGGTAATGGATAGTTATCAAATTTGCTGACCTCGTTGAGCTTTCTTCCGTCAAAGCATAGACGATACTGTCCATCGGCCTTTTTCACCAATAAGATTGGAGAACACCAGGGACTGTTTGATTCTTCAATCACTCCGAGTTTCAACATTTCGTCTAACTCTTTATTTAATACTTTTGACATGTACGGAGACATGGCGAAGGGCCTTGTCTTTACAGGACTGGCATCAGCCGTATCTATAGACATGTTGATTTTATTCGTTCGGCCTAACCTATCTTTACTACTTATTTCTTTGAAAGAGCTTATTACTTTTTCTGCCTTTAAGCGTTCCGTCCGCGAGAGATCATCTAGGGTACATAGACGCGAGAAAAGGTTTTCTAAAGAACTTTCTGAATAACCATCTTTATAACTTGTTTGAGAGTTGACTTCTAGGGACTGTGGATACCACGAATTATTTTTAAAATTTACTAGAATTCCGAATTTTTGTGCAAAATCACATCCTAAAACCAAAGTATGTGATAGAGAAGGTACTACTAGAGCAGAGATTACTAAACAATGACCATTGCAGACTAGCGGCAACTCAACCGTACCTAAAACTTTTAGACGGCTGCCATCTGCAGTGGTAACACTTTTATTTTTGACATGGCATATTTTTATACTTAAACGACTTAAAATCTTAATACCATTCTGACCTACAACGGAGGCATTTGCACCAGAGTCAAATAAAGCCGAGAAATGGGCACCTAATAGATTTATCTCGATATGCGGTCTGTTATCTGAATATTTATGCACGAATAAAGGAGACATGTGACCATTTGGAGAAGCAGGAGTTTTAACTTGAGAAGGAGAATTTTTATTAGACTTAAAAAAATCAGAAACTTTTTGTAACCATTTAGTCCAATCTGATCTATTGGAATATTTTTGTCCATTTGTGTTTCTAGAACGTTTTGGATCAGGGGCTATACTGCTAACGTGAGCTTGTAACTTAGCCGAATGTTTAGAGGCTTTTTTGTGGGACTTAGGGTATCCGCCTCGGTAATATACCGTCCTTACTCGTTTTTTGTACATTTGGGGCATGATGTTAGTCTCACACCAGTTGTTCCACATTTGAAACAAAATACCCTCTTTGGTGCTGTACAATTTTGGTAAGTGTGATTCGGGCCTGTGCAATTCCAACACGTGAAAATTGCCTTAGGTGGAACCGGCTTGTCGTTCACTTTAGTTGCAGTATCGCTAATTTTAGAGTCATTATCTTTTCTTTTGCCCGTTTTCTGGTTACTCCTAGGGTTCCGATTTACATTCCCAACCTTATTTGTCGAGACTCCACTTCGGCCATTTGGATTATACTCTACTTGATGTATATTAGTTTCGCTTTTTGGTCTGCTCTTTTCCAACAAATAATCGGACTCTTTAAGTTTTCTACATAACCCGGCGAGTTCGGCTACCGAATTAATATCTAGTAGAGCTAACCGATTGACGAAACTAGGCAGAATATTCCTCCGTATAAATTTAACTTTGGTACTTTCCAAAGGCTTGATGGACAACCTACTAAATAAAGATTCCATGTGGGCAATAAAAATCACAGTGGACTCATTCTTCTTTTGTCGCCTCCTCTTTATTTCCGACCACAATTCTTCATCATCATCACAGTGCAAGAAGTCCTTCTTTAGCCTATCTACCAAGGAATGCCAGTCGTTGACGCTTGATTTTATGCTTCTAAACCATATGAAGGCATCGCCAGTGAAAAATTCAACAGCGGAGCTGAAAAGTTCATCTTCCGATACTTTCCTAGCTTGTGCTATTTCAGTCAGCCTCTCCAAAAAAGGATAGAGTCTCTTTGAGTCTCCATTAAATTTCAATTGCCATTCGCTGACAGGAATATTTCTGGCTGCGCAATTCACGATTGGAGCTGGTACGTTTATGACTGGGGTTGTAATAGGCAACTGTGGTAACTCATGACCAGGAGCTATCTTTTCTGCAAGATTTGCTTCCATGAGCACACACGTAGCTATTGTTTCCTGAACATATTTGGAAAACTTCGACGCTTCCTCTTCGTCATCCGGCATGGGAATTCTTTGTACGCGACCCGCAACATGCGATAAACGTGACTTAACCCGGTGTACTAGTGAATCATTTGGATCGCCGTCATAACTATCGATTAAGTTTTGGATAGAATTTAAACTCTTTTCGATACCAGCTGTTTCTTCTTTAAAAGACAGGGTGTCATCCCCTATTTTTATCGTTTTTTCCGGGCTCATTAATTTCTTTACTTAAGATCCTCGTTAGAATCTTTCTTTTATCCGCGACCGGACGTTCTGAGAAAGTACGACGGATTTTCAGTTCATAGTCTAACTCATATTCCAGTAGGTGATTGACTTTAAAATTGAAGGCTTCCATGATAAATGTATAAAATTTAAAAGAATTGTTTAAAAAATCATAAAAATATTTCTCCTGTGCTCCCAATAGTCTAAATAAAAAATACGTAAAGGCACTTAAAATACGTAAACTTCTTTATCAAACATTTAAAAAATCTTCGACAATTTCAAAAAAAATTTCTAAGTATTGCCTTCTATTAAAATTCTTTTACCAAATATGTTAAGAATTTCCTATAAAAAAAATCTCTAAGTACCGTTTCGTATAAACAAAGTATTTTTAATATTCATGCAAAATATAGGTGAGAAAAAAGAACAGTTTTTTGTTCGGTTTACCGCAAAATAAATCTAACACTGCAAAAAATTAAAGTAAACCAGCACATCTGCTAATCTGAACTATAAAGCTAGCTGTTAAGAAAAAAGTAGGAATCGCTTATCTTAGAGTCAATTAACAAAATTCAAATATCTATACCACCATCAGATAAATTGAAATACAAAATTCTACAAATTTCCTGCTTTTGTCTTACTGCTATAGTGTAGTTTCGTTTAATAAATATTATAAAATAAAAATATCTGCAAAGTTAGAGCTTTTACTTTGTTCGAAAGCTAGTACACTGAACCCTTTAAAAAATAAAATTCCAAAAGCCCCGCGTTGACAGCGCTATTTTGTAAGGTGTGAACTTCTTTGGTAGAAAGATATGGGTACGAGATAATTTTTGTACGTCTTTTTGGATTTATTTTCTATTTTTAAAAGGCTTTAGCTGTACGATTTTTTTTTGGGCACCATTCATTTTAAAATAGAACGGATCTAACTTCAGCTAAAAAAATGAAAAAATACTGAAGGGTTTTATGGTTATTAAATAAAAAATTAGTTTGGTACAGCCGTCCTTATCCTGAAAAGAAAGATAGGTATTCAGTGAGACACTAGCTTTAATCAACAAAAAGAACATTTATTCAAGTTTTTTAAAATTAAAAAGTTCTAACCTTTGCAGTTCTATAAAAAGATTCTAGCCTAACTAGTAGTTATTACATTTAAATTCTGAACTATGACAACCCCCGAAGACGAAAAATAGTGCTTTTCACTTCACTTTTTAGTCAGTTTTAAATTACTGTTAAGGCACTACTCAGCGACAGGTCTATTGAAGTATGCTTTGGTAACTTACTGTTCTTATTCCTGCTTTGATGGAATACGACCGATTTCACACTTTTCTAGCAAACACTTAGAGAGCCCACTACGGCTTTTCGTTAAGAAACTGGTGCTTTACTTAGCTCGCATGATGGTTGTTATGAGCTTTTTTTTTTGTAGCTCAGTCGAAGGAAGCCTACTCGGCGGCTCCGATGCAATTAGCCTCGCCTACTCGGCGGCTGGATGGAAATTAGCCCTGCTAGTCGTTTCTCGGACCCTTAAATAAACCATGCAAACTCTGCCGGTAATATGGCGACGCCGGAACCAAAACTGCGGATACACACATTTCACCAATCGCGGCGTAGCGGTAGATTCGGTCAGGAACCCGCACTGCACAGTATATACTGAACGTCTTGGAATCTCTGTTTAATATACCGTTCGATACAAAAATGAAAATAAATACACTTTGAAGTGAAAAATCAGTAACATTACATGGTCTTAAAATCTAGGAAAAAATGAATGTTACAATATATATATATATATATATATATATATATATATATATATATATATATATATATATATATAATGCAACGTCTCTCTGTCTGCCCGTCTGTCTGTTAGTGTGCTTATCACTCGAGAACTACTTATCCAGTTTACGTGTTTTTTTAATTCATATATTTATTCTCTAGCCAGGTTACCTATAATCTTCTATAATGTATATAAAATGCCACGTCTCCATGTCTATCTATCTCTCTACCTGTCCGTTAGTGCGCTTATCATTGGAGAACCACGTATCCGATTTATGTGCTTTTTTTTTTAATTCATTCATAGGTTCTCTGGTCAGGTTATAGAATATATTTTAATAGTAAATCAAGTCGGAAAAAAGTTTGTCGCTAGCGCACTCTCTAGCAATACGCTGCCTAAACCGTTAAATATGAAACAATATCATGTAGCAAAGAATATAAAATATATAAAATGCACCGTCTCTCTGTTTGTCTGTCTGTCTGTCCATTAGTATGCTTATTACGCGAGAACTACTTACCGGATTAGGACAGGACAGGTTATATAATAATACATATAAAGCGAAACGTATCTCTGTCTGTCCGTCTATCCGTTACTGTGCTTATCATTCGAGAACAGCTTATCCGATTTACATGCTTTTTTTAATTCATAAATTGGTTCACTGATCAGGTTACAGGATATATTTTATTATGTTAGGTAACATAAGGAATAAACAGTGGCGATAATAGTGAATCAACTACAGCAAGCGGAGCCGCGGGCACTGCTAGATACAGTCTAATTTCATTTTCGTTTATTTCAGGAGTGTCAAAATACTGTCAGGACTGTAAGAAAGATGTAAATAGGAGATCTTGGGGAAGCCATTTGAAATCTAGCGGCCATAAACAAAATGTTACCATAACCTCTAGAGAATTTGGAATTGATGTGATAAAGTCGGCTTTTAAGGGACGCATAATTTCCTACAGAGTAAATTCTGATGGACATCATGTAAACGTTACCAGTTTTTTTGAGGAAGTGGCTGAAAAAGTAATTGGTTTAATAAACCGAGCGTTAGAGCAACACGCCAGCATCAAAGCCAACGTGGAACTATTTGGGCTTTGCTTACATCCTACGCATCAAACCTATAGTGTCAAGTCTTTCAACACCCAATATAAAACGATTTGCGAAAGTTCAGAGATATGCGATATAATTCAAGGGTTTTACGAAATAGTTGACAGAAAAGCAGACGAATTAGCCGAAAAGGATTCTGGTAGGTGTAATAAATTAATTTTTTTCATATTTTATTAACCCTCTGTTCTATTTTCTTTGGCATGTTTTCCTATTTCTTTAAATACCGATTTTTTTCTTACTAACTTTTAAAAATTGTTAAATTTAAATATTTTAATATCTATTTTTTTGTTGCAGGTTGGACATTGATCAAACTTCTATATTTAGAAGTAAACGTAAATAAGCACAACCCCTTGAGAGCTTCCAAGTATATTCCTTTACCATATGAAATTGACAGAAAGTATGCTACCATTAATATGCGCAACGAAGATAATAACTGCTTCTTATGGTCCGTGACAGCGGCTTTAAACTACCCGAACGGATTAGAAGATAGAATTTCCTCTTATCCCCATTTCTCTTCTCTATACGACACTTCTGGTTTAAATAGTCCTTTTAACTTAAAAGATATTCCGAAATTTGAACTATTAAATAATATTTCTATAAATGTTTATGGATTAGAAAAGTTTAAAAGAGACTTTACATACTGTTATGAAGTTGTAGGACCGCTGCATTATACAATACAAAGGCGAGAACGTCATGTCAATTTACTTTTGATTAGTGACGATGATGGAAATTTTCATTATTGTTGTATTAAAGATTTATCTAGACTAGTGTCTAATCAACTCTCAAAACATCATGGAAAAAAGTTTCTTTGTGATGGTTGTTTACAATATTTTCCAACCAATAATGATTTAACTAGACATAATGCTTATGATTGTGATCATGTAAGAATCAATTTACCCTCACCTACCCCCAAAATTGATAAATTTGGCAACATTGTGCCCGGAAATATTCTCAAATTTACTAATATTCAAAAACAAATTGAAGTTCCATTCGTTATCTATGCTGATTTTGAATGTATTCTTAAACCATTAGCTAGCAGGTTAAATGATTTAGATCCTAACAGTGTGACGTCTTTTTATGACATGCTAAACTGTCCTCAGTTTGAGGCATCTTTTTCCGTACCCTGTGAGAAGTTGTTTGTCCCACGCTTGAGCGCAATTTTGTAAGGTGTGCTAATTTTGCTTTATTTTTCGCCCCATGTAGACTGCGTCATTTTGTAACATTTTTAAATACTGGATGCCCCAAGCTTGAGCACAATTTTCTTGCAGCCCCGCTTTAATTTCTGATAATGAATTGAGTGAGACCTGATTTTAAAAGAACTAAAGAAATTAAAGAAATACTAGCTCAGTTTTCCTTGGTAGAGAGATATGGGTAAGAGATAATTTTTGTACGTCTTTTTGGAATTTAATTCTATTTTTAAAGAAACCTCAGTTGTACGACTTTTTTTTGGGCACCACTCATTTTAAAATAGAAAGGATTTAACTTCAGCTAAGAAAAATGAGAAAAAACTGAAGTGTTTTATGGATATTACTAAAGAGAAATTAGTCTAGCACAACTGATCCTGAAAAGAAAAATAAATATTCAGTGAGACACTAGCTTTAATCAACAAAAAAGAATTTATTCATGTTTTTAAAATGAAAATAAAAAGTTCTAACCTTTACAGTTATACCAAAAAATTCTAGCCTAAATAGTAGTTGTTACATTTAAACTTTAAACTTTTACAACCCCCGAAGGCGAGACATCGTGTTTTACACTTCACTTTTTTGTCTGTTATTCATTGCTGTTAATGCACTGCTCTTAAATAAGTCTATTGGAGGGAGTTTTGTTGACTTACTGTTTTTCAGTCCTGCTGTGATGGACTTCGCCCGATTTCACACTTTTTCTTAACACTTAGAAAGCTCACTACAGCTTTTATGGTCGAAACTGGCACTTTTACTTAGCGGCTCTGAAGAAAATTAGCCTACTTCGGCTAGATGGAAAATAGCCTCTCGGCTAGACGGTACTGCCTGGTCTGCGGCTCGATCGAAAAAAGCCCCGCTGGTAGTTTCTCAGGCCCTTAAATAATCGTGCGACTTTTACCGGTAATATCCGGACGCTCCAATCAAAACTCCGGGTCAAACATTTCGCCAATCGCGGCCTGGCGGTAGGTTCGATCAGCAACCCGCACCACACAGTATATACTGAATGTCCTGAAACTTTTGTTTAATATACCGGTCGATATTTTAAAATAAAAATAAATACAATTTGAAGTGAAAAATCAGTAACATTGCATGGTCTTAAAATCCAGGAAAAAATGAATGTTACATTTACCCCCTTCCAAAAAGAAATAGACTACACTAGTCTATTAAACTAAGGCTACTGATGAAAAGGTACAAAGTGGTACACTATCACTTAATACTAAGGTCAGAACTTAAAACAAAATTACAAACTTCGGTCCTTACTACTAGACTTAATTCTATTAAGCACTAATATTAAGTACAATGAAAACCAAATGAAAATTTTTGCATGTACACAAGAATCTTATAACTAGACTTAACTTAATTAAGCACTAAGGTTAAGTACATCAAAAAGCAAATAAAAATCCTTGCATGAACATAAGAAATACCTGTTCAAAGTAACAATCGCGGTCTTCTTATATAAAAGAATCAGCTCTATTATTGTTACCTAAACAAAAAAAAATATAACTTTGTCTAGACTCTTGTCTAAATCAAAAAAAGTGAACTGAAATAAAATATGAACACCCCCCTTAAAATCTTTTAAGGATAGTCTGAAATTTTTTTTTATTTCAGCAAAAGAAATTTATAAAAATTCTTAAATAAAGAAAAAAAATAAAAAAATGATTCTAGTGCAAACACTTACACTAAAAAGAAAAAGTCTTGTCAGACCATTTAGCACTAGGCCAAAAAAAAAATCTGGATAAATATCCAGGCAAACGCTCGGGAAAAATCGCTATCCATGCTCTAGCTCATTGCTAAGAGAACATTCTAAATCTAGTATCACTACTAGTCGCACTCAGAAAATAATCGCACTCCATATCGCAATGTCGACGTCCTAAGACATCTAGACATGCTAAAATCGCTAGGGAAAACGCTCTGGTTGATCGCCAGAAAACACGTCAGCTCATCGCCAGAAAAAACTCGGCTCCTCGCCAAGAAAACACTCTGGTATATCACCAGAAAAAGCTCGGCTCCTCGCCAAGAAAACACTCTGTAAATAGTCCTCGACTACACAAAGTCTGCGTTCTAAAAGAACAAACTCGCCATGAACATAGTGAGCAGCTATAAAAGCTAACTAAATCACTATAGGCACAGTGAATAGCTATAAAAGCTAAAATTCACTCTAAACACAGTGAATAGCTATAAAAGCTAAAATTCACTAAACTGAATGATCCTGCTTCAAAAATCAATGTTCACTAAGAACAGAATGATTAGTCCGCGCGCAACTAACATTCAAGGAAACATTTCTAACATAACTATATGAGACAGCAAGTCTCGAAATAGGACCTCCCTAAAGTCATAATCCTATATAGGAGTCCATAAGCAAAACGACTCAAAATCTCGCATTTTGAGCACATGCCCTCAGGCAACCAACATACACCGAAATATATACAGAAATATGTACAGTAATATATACAGAAATATATACAGGAGTTCAAATCCCTAACTCTTGGTTTCGATAACTCCATACTGAGCTTGGTGAAAGCTCTTAGCAAAAGCTAAACAAATCTTCGGCACATCGCACCAAAGTGACAAATCTGCCTAGAAACATGAGCCAGAAGAAACGCCCTCCGTCATTCTTCAGGGTGGCTACACAGAGATATAAAACTTAACCAGCATTGCGCTTCCTCAAGTTGCATGAAGAACCCTCGTGTACTGGTCTCGCCCCTAGAACAACAACGAAAAACATTCAATCCATCCCACATAACAGGAGACAAACACCTCACCACGATATACTGAATGGTGGAGACAATTAAATACAGAATTGGTGACCCTGGAGTCCACCAACAAAAGGGAGTAGATTATAGCATCCACTAAACTGAAACGGTGTCTACCACACCACCATAAGTCAAAAAAAATTTAATCAATAGGGTGTTCCGAAACACACTACTGCCAACAGCCTGTCACCACTAATAGGCTAATTGGAGCTGAGGTCGACTACAGTAGTTAGGCTCTCCTTTGGTTCAAATAGAAATAACCATTGGGTAACAAAACCCTTAAAGGTCCCAAAGGTCAAACGTTCACCCCCCATAGACTACCCTTCCAATCAGTCTGTTCCTCAGGAAGACTAACTCCCTGCCAAACGTCGTAACGGCATCTGTTAGCACCCGGTGCATCACAGCCTGTAAAAACAAATCACTCATGGGATACAACCTAAAAGGTTTACAAGGTTGACTTAACCAAGCTTCTAACGAAATTTTAAAAAAACGAAAATGAGCTTAAAAAGCTACATGAAGCAAAAATTTCTCAAATTTTTGGTGGCAACGCAACAAAACTTTTGAAGACGACAAGAGCTTTTCCAGCTTAATCAGAAACAAGAAGAAAACATCGTTGACAGCTAAAATATTCGATCATGGTGTTAATCGTCTCCCTAGACAATAGCCTCTAGAAGAAACTGCTACAGGTATCAGGCATAACCGTTTTCTGTCAGCCCAAACTCCTAGATTACCTCTTGGAAATCTAAAAGTTCGGTTAGGAATCTTCCTTCACTGCGCCTAGCCTCTCTTGACAAGGTTCTCATCTCGGTATCAGATTTTGATCATTTCTTTGTGAAACTACTGTCTTACTCTGCTCTCTTCTCCTGTAAATGATCAGCCTTTAGTTCTCCTGCAGAACTTCAATTTTCTATCCATCTGATAGTAAACCGAAAAAACTCAACATACGCCTATGAGTCCATGCAAAAAAAATTTTAAAAAAATTAGTGACTCAAAGGTAACGTTTAAACGGCTCTGAAAAAAATCGAAAATACCCTTAGTTTGTCAATTCAGAAGAAGATCTAAATCAAAATAATCCAAGTCTTAGACTTACTGGATAAACCAAAATCAATTTACTCTTAATTGCACCCAAAATATACCACTAAGGTAATAAAAATACACCCTCTCGGGTAGCAAACTTTGAAATTGCTCTTATTACATTTTGACTCTACATCATACAACACGAGCTTCATCCTGCGCTTGTCCTAACTCAAGATCACCTTGGATTGCCTCTAATCAAAATTTCGCTTCCAAGTGTCAAGAACTGGATATTATTTGGGGTCATAAGCAAATCAAATCCCGCGACCACCGACATACCAGTCTTATGATATATCCTGAGTGTGACTCTTTCGCAAGCTCGCAACAGCTGAGTCGATGCTAATCATCAACTACAATCAACCTAGGTTTGGGATATGGCCAATACCCAAAACCTTAGCAAAAACTATAAAAGTAAGCTATCCCCAGCTCAACTTTTATAACAGTCAAAAAAGACGAGGTCGTCACCTCTACAGAGCAACATCAAAAAGAAATAAACTAAAGCAATTAAGATAGTGTAAATATAAATTATTCTTCTTCTGACAAACTTTCATTAGGGTTAGGTTCATTGAATGGTTTTAAGTCTTTAATATGCCATCGTCCTACTTTAGTCCCATCTAAATTAACTAAACCATAAACTAAATCCGAAATCTTTTCTCTAATCACGCAATGCACATACTTAGGTACCAACTTAGATGTGAATTTATCAGCTGCACTGGAAAGAATTTTATTTTTTCGCCAAACGTGATCACCTATCTTAAAGGAAAAATCCCTTTTTCTAAGGTTGTAAGACTTACTGTTCCGCTCATAAGCCTTATGTATCCTACTACGCACGTCGGTGAAAATATCTTTTAGACCCTTTAAATTTTCGGCGTACGCACCCCTGTTACCCGGAATTATTTCGCGGTCAACATTGACATCCAAATCTAAGTTTTTATAATATGATCCAGATAGAGGTATCTGTCTGCCGTAAACTAAGAAAGACGGTGTAAACCCTGTTACTTCGTGTCTCGCGGTATTTATCGCATCTCGAAAGCGATGAAACTCCGTGGATTAGAAAAATATCATTTTCTAAAATTCTCTCTATATATCCAGCTTTAGAGCTTTTCATAGGAAATAGCATGGTATACTTTGTAAACCAGCAAGAAACCACGAGAAGCCATTTATTTCCCTTTTTTGAACGTGGGAATGGGCCTACTAGATCAGCTGCTATGACTTGAAAAGGGTAATTAACCGTTTTCTCTTTTCCCATCAGTCCCATAGGTAGTGCATTTGGAGATTTCTGCGCTCCACATACTTCACAAGTCCTCACAAACTTTACGATGTCAAAACGCATTTTAAACGCATGTTGTCTCCGCCTAATCGCCCAACGCGCTAGTTTGCCACTAGGGTTTTTAATATAATTAAGCCACAATAAACTATAATGATCTGTTATGACCGTGAAAGGAACACCTTCTATGTAAGGTCGAAACTTTTCGATGTTAAAGAGTACTGCTAAACATTCTTTTTCAACAACCGAGTAGTTACGTTCAGCCTTTGACAAAGTTCTACTGGCATACGCTATCACTCTTTCCTCACCATTGATTTTCTGTGTTAGGACGCCCCCTAAACCGGTATTAGAAGCATCACTAGAAATATAAAACTGTTGGGAAAAATCTGGTTGGGATAAAATGGGAGCTGAAACCAATAGCTCTTTAATCTTTATAAAAGATTCTTCGGCTGCCTTTGTCCAATCTATCGATTGTCCTTTTTTTCGTCCTTTCAAAAGATCATTAATAGGCGACTACAAGGTAGAAAAATTCTCGATAAAACGTCTGTACTATGAACACATTATCCGGATCGGTACGCAAGGAATTTGAGCCTACAATATAGCCTAAAAACTTTAGAGAAGTTTTGAAAAAATCACATTTGCTCAAATTTACCGTCAGTCCGGCCTCTTTCAATTTATCTTTTACTTCTTTAAGTAAGCGAATATGCGATTCGAAGTCTTCCGATGTTACTAAAATATCATCGAGATAGGTAAAAATATGTGGCTCATATTTCGGACCAAATATAGCGTCCACTAAACGTTGCTGAGTTTGAGCAGCGTTCTTTAGACCAAACGGCATAGTGACGAACTGAAATAGACCTCGGCCTACTACTGCAAAAGCGGTCTTTTCCTTAGAGGATTTGTCTAAAGGAATTTGCCAGAAAGCCTTTCTAAGGTCTATCGAAGATACATACTTAGCATTCCTGAGTGATGTCAAAATTCTGTCGATGTTCGGTAATGGATAGTTATCAGATTTGCTGACCTCGTTGAGCTTTCTTCCGTCAAAGCACAGACGATACTGTCCATCGGCCTTTTTCACCAATAAGATTGGAGAACACCAAGGACTGTTTGATTCTTCAATCACTCCGAGTTTCAACATTTCGTCTAACTCTTTATTTAATACTTTTGACATATAAGGAGACATGGCGAAGGGCCTTGTCTTTACAGGACTGGCATCAGCCGTATCTATAGACATCTTGATTTTATTCGTTCGGCCTAACCTATCTTTACTACTTATTTCATTGAAAGAGCTTATTACTTTTTCTGCTTTTAAGCGTTCCGTCCGCGAGAGATCATCTAGAGTACATAGACGCGAGAAAAGGTTTTCAAAAGAACTTTCTGAATAACAATCTTTAAAACTTGTCTGAGAATTGACTTCTAGGGACTGTGGATACCACGAATTATTTTTAAAATTTACTAGAATTCCGAATTTTTGTGCAAAATCACATCCTAAAACCAAAGTATGTGATAGAGAAGGTACTACTAAAGCAGAAATTACTAAACAATGACCATTGCAGACTAGCGGCAACTCAACCGTACCTAAAACTTTTAGACGGCTGCCATCTGCAGTGGTAACACTTCTATTTTTGACGTGGCATATTTTTATACTTAAACGACTTAAAATCTTAATACCATTCTGACCTACAACGGAGGCATTTGCACCAGAGTCAAATAAAGCCGAGAAATGGGCACCTAATAGATTTATCTTGATATGCGGTCTGTTGTCTAAATATTTATGCACGAATAAAGGAGACATGTGACCATTTGGAGAAGCAGGAGTTTTAACTTGAGAAGGATAATTTTTATTAGACTTAAAAAAATCAGAAACTTTTTGTAACCATTTAGTCCAATCCGATCTACTGGAATATTTTTGTTCGTCCGTGTTTCTAGAACGTTTTGGATTAGGGGCTTTACTGCGAACATGAGCTTGTGACTTAGCCAAATGATTAGAGGCTTTTTTGTTGGACTTAGGATATCCGCCTCGGTAATATACCGTCCTTACTCGTTTTTTGTACATTTGGGGCATGATGTTAGTCTCACACCTGTTGTTCCACATTTGAAACAAAATACCCTCTTTGGTGCTGTACAATTTTGGTAAGTGTGATTCGGGCCTGTGCAATTCCAACACGTGAAAATTGCCTTAGGTGAAACCGGCTTGTCGTTCACTTTAGTTGCAGTGTCGCTAATTTTAGAGTCATTATCTTTTCCTTTACCCGTTTTCTGGTTACTCCTAGGGTTCCGATTTACATTCCCAACTTTATTTGTCGAGACTCCACTTCGGCCATTTGGATTATACCTTACCTGATGTATATTAGTTTCGCTTTTTGGTCTGCTCTTTTCTAACAAATAATCGGACTCTTCAAGTTTTCTACATAACCCGGCGAGTTCGGCTACCGAATTTATATCTAGTAGAGCTAACCGATTGACGAAACTAGGCAGAATATTCCTACGTATAAATTTAACTTTGGTACATTCCAAAGGCTTGATGGATAACCTACCAAATAAAGATTCCATGTGGGCAATAAAAATCACAGTGGACTCATCCTTCTTTTGTCGCCTCCTCTTTATTTCTGACCACAATTCTTCATCATCGTCACAGTGCAAGAAGTCCTTCTTTAGCCTATCTACCAAGGAATGCCAGTCGTTGACACTTGATTTTATGCTTCTATACCAAATGAAGGCATCGCCAGTGAAAAATTCAACAGCAGAGCTGAAAAGTTCATCTTCCGATACTTTCCTAGCTTGAGCTATTTCAGTCAGCCTCTCCAAAAAAGGATAGAGTCTCTTTGAGTCTCCATTAAATTTCAATTGCCATTCGCTGACAGGAATATTTCTGGCTGCGCAATTCACGATTGGAGCTGGTACGTTTATGACTGGGGTTGTAATAGGCAGCTGTGGTAACTCATGGCCAGGAGCTATCTTTTCTGCAAGATTTGCTTCCATGAGCACACACGTAGCTATCGTTTCCTGAACATATTTGGAAAGCTTCGACGCTTCCTCTTCGTCATCCGGCATGGGAATTCTTTGTACGCGACCCGCTACATGCGATAAACGTGATTTACCCGGTGTACAAGTGAATCATTTGGATCACCGTCATAACTATCGATTAAGTTTTGGATAGAATTTAAACTCTTTTCGATACCAGCCGTTTCTTCTGTAAAAGACAGGGTGTCATCCCCTATTTTTATCGTTTTTCCCGGCTCATTAATTTCTTTACTTAAGATCCTCGTTAGAATCTTTCTTTTATCTGCGACCGGACGTTCTGAGAAAGTACGACGGATTTTTAGTTCATAGTCTAATTCATATTCCAATAGGTGATTGACTTTAAAATTGAAGGCTTCCATGATAAATGAATACTATAAAATTTAAAAGAATTGTTTAAAAAGCCGTGAAAATATTTCTCCTGTGCTCCCAATAGTCAAAAAAAATAACAAAATCTGTAAAGGCACTTAAAATATGTAAACTTCTTTACCAAACTTTAAAAAAAATCTTCAACAATTTCAAAAAAAATTTCTAAGTATTGCCTCGTATTAAAATCCTTTTATTAAGATATCTTAAGAATTTCCTATAAAAAAATCTCTAAATATCGTTTCGTATATCAGCAAAGTACTTTTAATATTCATGCAAAATATAGGTGAGAAAAAAGAACAGTTTTTTGTTCGGTTATCCGCAAAATAAATCAACAATGCAAAATTAAAGTCGACCAACACATCTGCCAATCTGAACTATAAAGCCAGCTTTTAAGAAAAAAGTAGGAATCTCTTATCTTAGAGTCAACAACATTATTCAAATATCTATATCAGATAAATTGAAATAAAAAAATTCTACAAATTTCCTGCTTTTGTCTTACTGCTATAGTGTAGTTTCGTCTAATAAATATTATGAAATAAAATATCTGCAAAGTTAGAGCTTTTATTTTGTTCGAAAGCTAGTACACTGAACCCTTTTTTTTAAAAAATAAAATTCCAAAAGCCCCGCGTTGACAGCGCTATTTTTATGTGACGTCTTTTTATGACATGCTAAACTGTCCTCAGTTTGAGGCATCTTTTTCCGTACCCTGTGAGAAGTTGTTTGTCCCACGCTTGAGCGCAATTTTGTAAGGTGTGCTAATTTTGCTTTATTTTTCGCCCCATGTAGACTGCGTCATTTTGTAACATTTTTAAATACTGGATGCCCCAAGCTTGAGCACAATTTTCTTGCAGCCCCGCTTTAATTTCTGATAATGAATTGAGTGAGACCTGATTTTAAAAGAACTAAAGAAATTAAAGAAATACTAGCTCAGTTTTCCTTGGTAGAGAGATATGGGTAAGAGATAATTTTTGTACGTCTTTTTGGAATTTAATTCTATTTTTAAAGAAACCTCAGTTGTACGACTTTTTTTTGGGCACCACTCATTTTAAAATAGAAAGGATTTAACTTCAGCTAAGAAAAATGAGAAAAAACTGAAGTGTTTTATGGATATTACTAAAGAGAAATTAGTCTAGCACAACTGATCCTGAAAAGAAAAATAAATATTCAGTGAGACACTAGCTTTAATCAACAAAAAAGAATTTATTCATGTTTTTAAAATGAAAATAAAAAGTTCTAACCTTTACAGTTATACCAAAAAATTCTAGCCTAAATAGTAGTTGTTACATTTAAACTTTAAACTTTTACAACCCCCGAAGGCGAGACATCGTGTTTTACACTTCACTTTTTTGTCTGTTATTCATTGCTGTTAATGCACTGCTCTTAAATAAGTCTATTGGAGGGAGTTTTGTTGACTTACTGTTTTTCAGTCCTGCTGTGATGGACTTCGCCCGATTTCACACTTTTTCTTAACACTTAGAAAGCTCACTACAGCTTTTATGGTCGAAACTGGTACTTTTACTTAGCGGCTCTGAAGAAAATTAGCCTACTTCGGCTAGATGGAAAATAGCCTCTCGGCTAGACGGTACTGCCTGGTCTGCGGCTCGATCGAAAAAAGCCCCGCTGGTAGTTTCTCAGGCCCTTAAATAATCGTGCGACTTTTACCGGTAATATCCGGACGCTCCAATCAAAACTCCGGGTCAAACATTTCGCCAATCGCGGCCTGGCGGTAGGTTCGATCAGCAACCCGCACCACACAGTATATACTGAATGTCCTGAAACTTTTGTTTAATATACCGGTCGATATTTTAAAATAAAAATAAATACAATTTGAAGTGAAAAATCAGTAACATTGCATGGTCTTAAAATCCAGGAAAAAATGAATGTTACAACAGTCCCTATACTATTAAACAATATGAACATATTCCATATTCTTTTGCTTATTATATAAAATGTTCATTTGATGACAAGGCATCAAAGTATGAGCTTTATAGAGGTTCTAATTGTGATCAGGTGTTTATAAAGTTAATAGAACGAGATGTGTTTGATATATATAATAAATATTTAAAATTAAATAAGCCAATGAGTAAATTGAGCGAGTTAGACAAGATACACCATAATTATACAAACGAATGTCATATTTGCAATAAAATTATTACTGATAATGACAATAAGGTTGCAGACCATGATCACATAACAGGTCAGTACCGAGGACCAGCCCACTCTAAGTGTAACTTAAATTACAAATTACCAAACTAAATTCCGATTATACTACACAACTTAAAAAACTATGATGCTCATTTATTTATCAAAAATTTATGTCAAAATAATGAACAATTGAAAGTTATTGCGCAAAATAAAGAAAAATATATTTCATTTGAAAAATATAACAATGTAGACACATACTTTGATAAGCAAACGAATAAGTTAAAAAAGAAACAATTTTGCCTAAGATTTATAGACTCTTTTCAGTTTTTACCATCTTCATTATCAAAATTATCTCAAACTTTAGAAGATCAACAATGTCAAGAAATTTTAAAATTTTTCAGTGTAAAGGAACAATTTGATTTGATTCGTCAAAAAGGGGTTTTTCCTTATAGCTATATTACCGATTATACAAAATTAAATGAAATCACATTACCAGAAAAGGAGCAGTTTTATAATGATTTAACTGGAGAACATATTACTGAAGAAGAATATAATAGAGCTAAAGTTGTCTGGAATTTGTTCGATTGTAAATCAATAGGTGACTATTCTGATATATATTTAAAATCAGATGTATTGCTTTTAGCAGATATTTTTGAAAATTTTAGAAAAACATGTTTAAGTAGTTATAAGCTAGATCCTGCCCATTATTATAGTTTTCCTGGATTAAGTATTGATTCTTGTTTGAAATTCGTAGATGTAGAATTAGAGCTTTTAACTGATCCTGATATGTTACATTTCTTTAAGGATAATATAAGAGGAGGGGTTAGTACATGTATTACTAGAAAATCTGTTGCGAATAATAAATTTCTTGAATCTTTCGACTCATCTAAGCCAAGTAAATATATATTATTCGTAGATGCAACTAACCTATATGGTTACGCAATGTCTCAGTCCCTTCCACAAAAGGATTTTGTTTGGCTATCTCAAAAAGAAATTGATAGTTTTAATGTCACCAACGTTTCGGATACTTCTGAAAAAGGTTATGTTTTAGAAGTTGATTTAATATATCCTACTCATTTGCACAACTTTCACAACGAATTTCCTTTTTGTCCTGAAAATTATAAACCCCCTGATTGTAAACATAAAAAATTAATTCCAAATTTACAAAATAAACAACGATATGTTTTGCATTATACTTTATTAAAACAATGTGTTCGAAACGGACTTAAGATAGACAAAATTCATAGAATATTACAGTTTACACAATCTCCTTGGTTAAAGAACTATATAGATTTAAATACCAATTTAAGGAATGAATCTAAACATGAGTTTAACAGAAATAATTACAAGCTTAGCAGTAATAGTATATATGGAAAAACCTTAGAGAATATCGAAGATCGATCAGACATTAGATTAGTTACTCAATTTGAAAAAAATGGTAGGAAAGATGGTGCTGAAAATTTGATTGCAAAACCCCACTTTAAAGAATCAGTAGTTTTTAATGAAAATTTAGTTGCTATTCAAATGAAAAAAATATTAATTGAATACGACAAACCTGTTTATGTCGGATTTTCTATTTTAGATATTTCTAAGACTATAATGTATGGTTTCTTTTATGATTTCTTAAAACCTCTATATCAAGATAAGGTGAAATTATTATATACAGATACTGATTCTTTTATTTTAGAAACTGAAACGGATATTGTTTTTGAAGATATGAAAAATTATATTCATTATTTTGATACCTCCAATTATAAAACTAATAATATTCAGAATATGCCTATAACAAAGTCTGTAGTAGGTAAATTTAAAGATGAATTTGCTGGTGAACCCATAGAATGTTTTTATGGCACTGGAGCCAAAGCATATTGTGTAAAAACCAAAAATAATTTAATTAAAAAGGCTGAGGGAATTAAAAAAAGTAGTATAAATAAACAATTGGATATTATTAATTATATGGATGTTGTAGAACGCAATTCTAAAACCTTTTGTTCCATGTATGTGTTTCGATCTAGAATGCATAATATATATACTGAATTAGTTAATAAGTTAGCTTTAACCTCAGTAGATGATAAAAGATTCAAAATTTCGAGTTCTTACGATACCCTTGCTTGGGGACATTGTGACATTCCCCTTTATCAATGGGTTGGAGATAATGATGAACTTTTTGATGTGTACTGTACCCCCTCTACTTAACAAGAACTATATAACATAGGAAATTTTAATTTTTGTCTCGATTTGTGTTGTTAAAAACTTAGAAATGTGTTTAGAATCTTTTGAAAAGGAAATTGATAATATAATCTACAGAACATATGAAAAAAGATTAACTTCTTTTAATACCTGGAATGGAAAGTTGAATCCTGAGATATTAGCTGCCTCGGGATTTTTTTATTTAATGAAAGAAGATATTTGTAAGTGTTATTATTGTGCTGTTGAAATATTTCAATGGCAGTATGACGATTGCCCTATTGATGGACATTATAAACTTAATAAACATTGCGATTTAATAGTATGTTTGCGATTAATTAAAAATAAAAATATGGATGTAAAGGTATTACAAATTACAAATTATTATAATATATTTTATTTGTATATTTTTATGATTTTTGTCCAAATCATCTTTACATGTCTCAATATATAAATAATAATATATGTTATTTGTATATTTTATGATTTTTGTCCACACCATCTTTACATGTCTCACTATATAAATAAGATAACAAATTGTATATATTTATTATTATTAAACTCTTGGTTATAGTAATACTATTTTTGTTGTTTTTTTTAATGACCTCTGTTCCGCCGGCTATTGTGTTATATTACATTTATAACTGTATGTTATATGTATATAACCCATATCATGCAAGATATGGAACGATATGTTTTTCCACCGATGGTGATCTGACTACCACTGATTTATGTTATAATATGACGTTTGAAAAAATTAATGATAATAAGACCATCATATTTTCATATAAAATTTTAAATTTAAAGGAAAATAAAAATTTTTTTAAAATTTTATATTACCATAATAACAAGACTGTGAATGTGGAGTTATTAATCAATGACATCAGATAAAATCAGTATAATATAATATTTCGTTAGATTCACGTCCTTATGATTTATATTATGTCTAAACAATGTATGTATATATATATATATATATATATATATATATATATATATATATATATATATAGTGAAATGTATAGGTAGTACAAGAGAACTAAGTAATCTATTTCATAAAGAAACTCGGTTTTCTTATACATACATAAAAAACAAAAATGGGATAAATCTTCAAGATTCAGTTTTTTGTTTACTATTTTTGTATGTAATCACTGTTTTGTGGGTGCATGAGAGTATTCTTGCTTATCTGTTTACAAAACACTAATTAAATGTAACAGTGGAGAATACGTTGCACTGTCCTTCGTTACATATGTGTAAATGATTTTCTTTTTAAACTGACGGATTTATTTATTAAACTAATTTTTATTTATAGTGCCAACTCTTGGAAAATAAGTTAGCAGATAGCCAATTATTTTTTGAATTTGACAAAATTCCGAAAAAGAAACAAAATGCGAATTTTACAACTGCATTGCTACCTGAAAACAGCATGTTAATCGATTTAAGGACAAGACACGAACTGGATAGAAAATTTTCGTATGATGAATTGTACAAGAAATTATAACAATAACACTTCGAATAATCTTAATGTGCCAAATAAAAAAACTTCTTTGAATTTTTCCTCAGATTACAAAACTATTGAGACCAGAGAAAATATACATTGTAGTCTATCTTTTATTTTAAATATTTTTATATTCATTTGGGTGTCGTTACTCCTCACATTAACAGGAGTTATATATTATAGATATTGGAAATGAGAAGAGCTTTAAAGGAGGGGGAATAGTGGTGGGGAATGTAGTATAATAATATTCTCTCTATATCCGTTAATTCAGATATTTAGATATATTCAACCAGTACCGAATATAGCAGTTAATCCACCTCTGTTTCCATAATGAACTGTGGATACTCTACAATAAACAATGATATTGTTGACCATAGGAGTAATCCACTTCTTAATTCCAAAATATATTATTTAAAAACGAATCTTCATCAAAATTTGTAAATGTTGGGATAGACTTATGTGATTTTTTACCAAAAGTTGTTATTGGTGGACAAAAATGATTCAGGGTGACTTTAAATGAAGAAGATTGGAAGAATTTACTAAGATATGAAGGTGTTATTGTGAATTATTTTTATTCATATATTGAAGATATGAGTCCCATTAAATTTGATAATATAACAATATATTTTGAAAATTATAATAAACGTCCTATTATAAAAGTCCAAGAGAATGGTGGTAATTATGTGTGTTTGTCTTCTGATTCTATAGACAAGAAGTTATTGATTACAGAATTCACATGTATAAAAGACAAGATTTTAAGAAATACTTTAATGTGTTCCAGTCATTCAATAATCAATCACCAAATTTGTTAACAAATATCTATAACACTTTGAATCCTCTTCAAAACCCAAATAGTGAAAATGTGTGTACCATTATGGAGTTAATGAGAGTCTATCCACAAGAATTGGAAAATAAATTATCAAGAAATGGAACTAAAAGAAAATTTTTCGAAGAAATTTGTGACTTTCCAAGAGAAGCAAAATAAAATTTATTTACTAATTGCATGGGATTTTGCATACCGAAATGCGAGGAAATGTGAATGGGAAAAAACTTATTTAGATATGTTAAGATTTAAAAATAAGATCAAAGATTGTGAAAATATTTTTTCTTCAATTTTGAGTAAAAAACATAGAAATCTAATTTATAATGAAAGATTTATTGATGTGAATTATAAATAATAAAGATATATTGATATTTGAATTTTTGTTTTATTTTTTTATTACATATTATAACACATCTTTTTTTAAAATCCATAAATTGTGAGATTTGTCAAATCCTAACCATTTAACAAAGACTCTATTTCCTTTCCGTCTTAAAATTTTTTCTACTAAATATGCGTCCGGATGCTTTACTTTCTGCAACTCTTCAGAATAAAAACTTTCTTTAATATCTTCATTATTAGCATCTTTTAGGAGGTAAGTAGTTGGGTTTGTAAGCTGTACTTTTCTTATTTGAAAAATTTCTGTAGACCAATTCGGAGTATATCCTTTATCGAATGCTTCTCTTTGCTTTGATATGCTAACAAAGTCGTTTTCTTTAAGCTTGGTGTGTTTAAAGTCAATAGTTTTCTTATAAGTAAACGAATTTATTATTATATTTTCTTCATTTTTCCTATTAATTTCGCTAGGTTTGTGCCCTGTAGTTCTGTGAACGGTGTTATTGTATTTTTCAACTATAATGGGTAAAATATTACACCACTTATAATTTCCCTGATTACTAAAATATTTCCACATCATGTTTTTTAAAGTTCGATTAACCCGCTCCACAATACTAGATTTTAAATTGGAAAAACTACTATAATGATTAATTTTATAATCATTCATTAATTTTTGAAAGTCTCTGTTGTAAAATTCTTTTCCCAGATCTGTTTGCAAATTGACAGGTTTCGTGGTTTTATCTAAAATCTTTTTCATTGCTGTTGTTACATCTTTCCCACTTTTGGTTTTTAGTGGTTCGGCCCAAACATATTTTGTAAAAGCATTTATTACAACTAAAATATATCTATTTGATTTATTAAATCTAGCATAAGGCTGCATTTCAACTAAATCACCTTGCCACAAGTCGCCTAAACCCTTTATAATCGTTCTTCTTCTCTGATAATTTTTTCTAGCAGGTTTATGTAATTCTTCCACAATAGTTTCTTTTATATTTTCCTTCATGTTACTTTGTTCATACTAATCCATTTTGCTAAATATCTTACTTAAATAACAATTAATTATTTTTTCAACTTTTAATTTTATCCGCTATATCTTTGATTTTTTTAACATTATCGTCAACCTTTGCGAAATCCTCTCCAAATTTTTTTAAAGCTGTCGAATTTTCTGAAATCTTTACTTTCAATTCATTAATAACAGATTTCATACCCGCGAACTCATCTTTATTTGTTTTATCAAATTCCTTGAACTTATAGTCTATAAGATCTTTAACAGATAATTTTATCTTCGAATATTTTTATCTTTTTTGCAATGTTCTGTATATCCTCATTATTGTCGCTAACTCTTTTATCAAGATTTTTGACGTCTGTTTTTAAATCGGATTGCAAATTTTCAATTATTTTGTTTTCAACATATTTTGTATCACTCTTAAAATCTTTAAATACTTTACTTTCAATATTTGAACTTATTGATTTTTCAACAGAAGGAATAAAAGAGTAAATGTAATGTTTTGAACTGTGAGATCCAAACTTATTAACCGCCATGTTATAAATCATTAATTATTCTGAAACATGTATTTATATGATAACATCAGCTTCTTTGAGTTCTTCTATAATGGAAATAATTTCATTATAGTGTCCCGTGTGACCTGCAAACATAGATGATACTAATAAACGCAATCTATCAACCAGTTCATTAACATCATTCCAATATACGTAGTCTGTATTAGGTTTATTAATTTTTAAACTTAAACTACCACCTTGTGTGGTTGGTTCATTAGATCTGGTTTGTCTAGGATTAGTTGCAAGCACATCTTGAAACAAATTCTGAAGGGGATTAATAGTTCTAGTTTTTGTGATGCCTTTTCTTTGTAAATATGGTCCTATTATTGTAATATACTTGTGTGAAGCGTTTCCTTGAACCTGCTCATCAGGATTGTAATTTCTGCGATATGCGTTAGTTCTTTTTAAAATATCCATATAATTATCGAGATCTTTTTGAGTGTAGCCTCTAGGTTCTTTTTTAAATAACAATTCATATAATCCGGTTGTTCCAGGATATTTTACTCCAGCCACTTGTATATCTTTACCAATAATGTGAACAGGTACTTGTGTTAAACCTAGATAAAATTTTTCATTTTCATAATCGTGAATTATTCCGTATTGAAGATCAAATTTGTGTTCTGTGTCCCTTACACCACCATCAATATACTGACGAGGAAGATTATCAAATTGGTCCAACCAGGTAGTGTATGCTTCTGTATTAATGAAAGTAATTATTGTTTGTTTAGTTTGTTCTAATATATCAGAGAGATTGTGAGGTGTTGTCTCAGATCCTTGTGAAGATTTTGTTGTTTCTGCTATTGTGCTTGTTCGAAGGAAAGATGGTCCTTGAGTTGTAGTTAGATCGCTATGAAAAAATGATGGAGTTTCATATGGAAGAATTGGAGATTTTCCCGTTTTTTTGCCCTTTTGTGGAGTTGATGTGCTAGTAAAGATATTTCTTCCTGGTGTTGATATGTCAGCGAACGAATGTTTTGGCGGTGTTGATGATTCATAAAATTTTTTAATTGGAGATTGAAACTCTTCACTAATATCTCTTAGTTCACTTTTCTCAAGTGTTGACACTAGTTTTTGTAGTGGTTCTGTAATTGGTTTGTATGTTTCTTCCAGTTTAGCTTGAGTCTCAAATTCAGCATTTTTTAAACTTTGATATTTTTGTTTAACAGCCTTTCTTGATTTAACAAGTTCTCTCGCCAAACGTTCGTCCATAATTAAAATGTTAGGAAGATTTAGTCTATTTTATAAATAAATATATGAGTCGAATCCTTTTCTGTATCTCCCCATATTTATATTAGAATCTTTGTCTATTACCATAAATCCAAATTGATCTTTCCAACATAATAAGCATAATTCTTTAAATTTATTAAAAGACATATCAACATTAACATGATCGTCATAAATATGTCTTAAATTTGTGTTGTCTTGCTGAAATATAATAATTAAATTCGCAATATCACGTATCAGTTGCTTCGGAATGGATCAGTATGTTTGACATAAATAAAAACAATCAGTATTTTTATGTCTTCCGAAACAAAAATAATCCTTTACTATGGTTTGGATACAACAAACTATATCATCAAATATTACTATAGAGTTTTGTTTAATATCTTGGGGTGAAATAATATTTTCTTCAGTGTCTGAAGTTAAGAAACCTATTTCCCTAATCGGTTTAAAAAGTGTTTTTAAATATTCATATTTAGGCTGATATAATGACTTAGAATAGATATATAAATTCTCAAATCGTAAACCATTACGATCTTCAATTAGACTAATGATAACATTACTTTTTCCACATCCCGAAGGTCCTACTATTAAGCCTCTTTTGCTACATCCCTCAAACAGTTTTCCATGTTTTCTAAAATTATTTGATAAAACATCACGATTTTTAATTTCTATTGAAAATGGTTGTTTTTCAATTCTCATTATATATAGTTGACTTGTATAACAATACTAGTCATTTGAGTTTGTACATTCTTAATATATATAATGTCTAAACCACATCGTAAACAACACTTCAATAAAATAAAACAACCTAAAAGTGGAAGGGGTTTTCTTAACAATTTAATAAATAAATTACCCTTTGAATTACATCTTCCGGGTTATAATTTTTGTGGACCAGGAACAAATTTAGAAAAGAGACTAATAAGAGGTGATAAAGGAATTAATCCATTAGATGAAACTTGCAAAGATCATGATGTTTCTTATTCACAATCAAATGCATGTAAATACGAGACATTCGGCAGATAAGTTATTAGCTGAAAAGGCTTTGGCAAGGTTTAAGGCTCCCAACGCTAGTTTTGGAGAAAAAACTTCTGCTTTAGGAATAGCCGCAGCCATGAAAGTAAAAAGAAAATTAGGAATGGGACTTAAGAAAAGGAGAAAACCATAAAAAAAAACGTCGTGTGGGAAGAGGAATGTCATTATCGAAAGCTATATCAAAAGCTAGAAAAGGAATTATGGGAAAACAATTTAAAAGTTTAAACGATAGTATCAAAACTGCTCTAAAATCAATAGGAAATCGTGGGAAGTTTGTAAATTCTAAGACCAGAGTAATACCTATTCCCAAGACTGGCGGGGTTTTACCACTCATACCAATATTTGCTGGTTTATCTGCTTTGGATGCTCTGGGAGGAGGAGCAACTGGTATAGCAAAAGCTATAAATGATGCAAGATCCGCTAAAGAAAAGTTGTCTGAACCCAAACGACATAATCAAATGATGGAATCAATTGCAATTGGAAAAAAAGGAAGTGGCTTGTTTTTGAAACCTTATAAAACAGGGTGTGGATTGTTTTTAAAACCATATTCAAAAAACTGCTAAATTATATACCTCGGAAACCGCTTACTAACTTTGATCTAATAGAGTATATTAAATTTTTACAAATTCCTAATTTTCGAGGTGTATTTATGAGGAATAAATTACCTAAAAGGATTAAGAGTAGATATTTAATGGGGTTTCTACTGCAAATAGAGAGTTGCAGCATATTTTGAATTAACGGAACGTTAAATGCCATGTAAAAGGATAGGGTAAAAAATAACGTTAGCGTTAACGTTGTAAATGTCTGAGATGTCTATTGGAGCGGTAGGCGTGTCTTCCAACACGTGTTTTATTATTAAATTCAATTTTAATACAAGGAGCGACATCTAGTATTTTTATTGATAACTTCAGACTCACCCAAACAAATTTCCCTATATCCTTGTTTTCAGAACTTTATGAAAAACCTAGCAGATGGCGTCACTTGTTTGATGTATTGTGAGTTGCATGTATTCCTAGGAATGGGCGGGTGTGCGTTGGACCATAGATGGATGGATTTTTCAGAATTTAGGTCTGTCTGTCTGTCAGCTGTTAGGGAGAGTTGTCTGTCTGTCTGACAGACAGACAGACAGACTTAAGGGTCAATTTAGGTCCTTTTGGCATCGTCGTTACGGTGCAAGTCAGCGTGGCAGGTCAGGTCTGGTAGGGAAAATATTGAAAATTATCCTGTCCATGTTAAGAAAGAATTGCAAGAAAATGTTGAAAATTATCCTGAATGGCTTCGTGAAATTATAGAGACGCTCTGTCTGTCTGTCTGTCAGCTGTTAGCAACAGCTGTCTGTCTGTCTGTCAGCTGTCATTTGTGAGCTGTCATTCTGTCTGTCTGTCTGTCAGCTGTTAGCAACAGTTGTCTGTCTGTCTGAGGACAAAAATACTACGGATCTGATATATCTCATCAAAATATACCCCACTTTTTTGTGGGGCTGTGTAATGAATAGTAAGTAATAATAGCAGTAGGAAAAGATTTTATATATAAGGGTGAGATGTATCAATATAAATTTCATTTTTAAAAAACAAGAGTCTGAGAGAACATTAAAAACAAAAATGCCAGTTGTTGAAAGAGTAAAATGTCCCAAATGTAAAGGTGAAACGGACCTGTATAATCAAAAATGTTTGACATGTGAAGCTAAGGATTTCTTTAAAACAAAAGATGGTGCAAAACATTTACCTTCTTCGTATTTGACCAGTAAAGAAAGAAGAGGAATCGAAAGAGAAGCCAACGAACGAAATAGAAACAGATAATTTTTTTAACAAAATAAAATTATTTATATTAACACTTTATAATTTTTTTATAATGTAAAATTATTCTTTATTCTTAATATATGTATTTTCTTAAATCTGCTCATACTTGTGTGTTTTATTTACCCAAAAAACAACAACAAATCTATTATTAGTAAAGGAGAAAAAATAAAGTTCTACTAGTAAAAATTTCAAATATAAAGTAAAACATCCTTTTAGGTTTGTCTGTCTGTCAGGTCAGCTGTTAGCAACAACTGTCTGTCTGTCTGTCAGCTGTCAATTATATTTAGCCCAGATTTTATTTTTTATTAAAACTTCTGACTATTTTTTTATACCTTGATATTCTAATTTAAATAAGTTCCCCTTCTTACTAAAGCTAAAACGACGGTTACGAAGAGATTTATTTTATTAAAATAAAACTAAAAAAAACTCATGCATTCCGTAATAAGTTCCGAAAGTCTCAAGTTGGTATTAAGGCACACAATGAAATTTGTTTCCCCATTCTTATGTTGCAGAAGTTTTTCTCAACTTCAATACCTCAACTTTCTGAAGGATGAGGGAAATAATTTTTTTGGAACTTCCACCGTCTGATAAGATTCCAAGTTGTGAAATTTCCCTCCGAATTTATCTTTTGCATTTTTTATGAAGGAAGTACTATTTTTGCGAGGTATAATGCGGCGTAATATCAAGTAGATTTTGGATTATCAAAGCGAATGTCTGTTTTGTGTTGTTCACTTATCTAGATTAAAAAATAAAATAATGAAGAAAAGAAAACGGAAAAATATATACAGAATGTATTACAATACGCTTTTATTAATAGTTTGTTTGGAATGAGTGAATGTAAAATTTAAATATACGAGGGCAGCCTTTTAATTTTTACAAACGACAGCTAGATGGCGCTTTTGAGATGTGACATTACCATTGTTGTAAAATTTTACATTTGTTATTATTAAAACAGTGTCAGCTCAAAGATTGGCAGAGTAGTTTGTTTACAGTAAGCGTTTAAATAAAAACAATTTTGTGAACAAATGGAAATTTCACATGAAGTTTTTCGTTGGATGATTTTTTACGATTTTAGTAGCGGCCTAACTAAACAACGAACCCTCGACTCGCTTCGTCACCATCAGAAAAGACTGTTTACAATCGGTTGACAGAATTTCGTCATGGTCGTGCTTCCGTCAGCGATGAATTTCGTGAAAGTCGACCAAAATCGGTTATTGTTCCATACTATGCGCAACATGATTGAAGGGAATCGGCCGTGAGATAGAGGCATCCTTAGGTATATCGAAGACTGCAGTACATTCAATTTTGCATGAACATTCTACTGTGAAAAAGACCTGTTCCCGATGGATCACGCAGAATTTGACCGAAACTCAAAATGAGGCTCGTGTCAGTGTAAGGAAATGCTCAAAAAATTCGACCGAGGACATGCAAAATCCGTATATAACATTATAACAGGAGACGACACTTGAATATATTTGTACGAGCCGGAAACTAAGCAACAATTAATTGTTTGAGTATTCCAAGATGAACCGAATCCAACAAAAGAAGTTCGTTCGCGAAGTACTTCCAAGAAAATGATCGCTTTTGTCTTTGGTTATACTGAACATGTTGTAACCATTGCCTCAGAGGATTGAAGAATAGTTAATGCTGAATGATATACAACAATTTGTTTACAAGAAGTTATTGATGAAATCAGGAAACACAACATTCTTCATCATGACAATTTCAGCTCTCATACAGCACGTCAAACAATTGATTATTTGACAAAAAAAACATTGAATTAATGTCTGCTTGCCCATATTCACCTGATTTATCGTCTAACGACTTTATTTTGTTCCTGAATGTCAAAAAAAAATGCGAGGACATCGATTTTCATTACCTCAAGAAGCTGTTGCATCCTTCCAACACCATCTTTTGAGGTACCAACTTCAGAGTGAAAAAAATGTTTAGAGAATTGGTTCGAACGCATGCAAAAGTGTATAAATCTCTCTCTTAAAATATTTTGAGAACCAATAAAACCATTTGTACCAACATTTTTTTTTTCTTTCATTGTTTTTGTAAAAACTTAAAAGGTAGCCCTCGCATGTTATGGGCATTAATTTGGGAGCAAATATGTCCTGGCATGAACATGATGCAGGCATAGCAAAGAGAGCTTCTCAAAAGTTGGGAATCTTATTTCGAACCAGAAAGCTTTACACTCCACAACAACTGTTAATTCTTTACAAAGCTCAAATTCGACCAAGTTTCTAATTGTTTTGTCAAACACATTATTCCAGGCAGCACTCAACATTGCGGTTGCATCTGGCATAGAGATGTTAAAAACTTTATTTCATTCTATAACAGTGACAAGTCTTAAAATCAGTGATTTTCTGTATGGCATTTTAAGCAATAAATTACATCCTGATCCATAGGCTGGAGAACCGACGTTATATTAGGCAGAATGAATATAAGTTCAATGTTATGTAAGTTTTTTTGGCTAAGACGAGCGGGGCAATTATTTATCAGCAGAAGTATTTTTCTGCTTCAAATAACTTTGTACATAACATATAGAAGAGGCAAAGGCGAGGGAGTCGCCTACGTCCGTTAAGTTAATACTTTTCTTACTCCAAAATTAAATCTATTGGTGTTCATATTGTTGACACTGTTACAATAGATAATCGCCTACTTCCATTTTTTACACGTTCGATAATTTTTCCACGCCCCTTTTTATACCTGGCATTATTCCCCAATAGTTACACCGAACGAAAAATTTATAGTTTAAAAAATATTTCTCTTTGTGCCTGGCCTTGTCGGTGTTCTTTGAAGATAAATAGCGTCGCAATTGCAAAGAAAGAAGTGTTTTTGGTGACAACGACATTCTCAATAAAGTGGCGTCGTTATGTTTGCTGTAATAGATGAAACTTATCTTTAAAAAATTATCGTTATAAACGAGTGGTCGTTGTAACCGTGCTCGTTTTAATCGAAATCATATACAAGTAATTTTCCTATATCGAGAAACCAGGTTTTTAAAATAGTTCGTTATAAAAGTTCTCGTTAGAAACGGTGCTCGTTGAATTAATCTGGCCAAAATAAATAAAAACCCCATCACCACAAGGATCTCGCCACTACATTATTAAGTGCTACATTGGATTGACTGGAATCAGATGGATCCAAATCCCTTTACAACCCTAAAGTATAATTTCGTGTTTTTTTTTATTACCCTTCTCCTGTCGTAGGCTTACGTCCG
The DNA here is from genome assembly GCA_019049505.1 of Pachyrhynchus sulphureomaculatus. Lineage (NCBI taxonomy): Eukaryota > Metazoa > Arthropoda > Insecta > Coleoptera > Curculionidae > Pachyrhynchus > Pachyrhynchus sulphureomaculatus. Next base: position 639,680 of record CM032450.1, read on the forward strand.
TACAGCGCATGTGTAATCTAAAATGATATTAATCAAATATCTCACCGCTGAAAATGTGGAATCAAGAAAAAAATGTAAACAAAACTGAAAAGTAAAGTATCAATGGCGTCGAGAATTTGAAAGTTCAATGATCAATTAAACTAGTTGGCCATTTCAATATTCTACATTTCCTTTTTTATTTAAATTTTCTGAGATATATTTGGCGAAGCGGCTTATTTTATGACAGAAGTACTACAAATTGATAAAAAAATACTTCAACTTGAAAAATACTTTCTTTATATTACGTTATATTCTTTAGTAAGTCTTTTTCTGTAAACTGTTGAAAACATACCCTACCAGGTGTACAAGTATGAAATGCGGATTTTTTTTCTAAATAAACATGCTAAATTCGGAAGAATGATTCAAAGTATGCTCCATCGCTTGTTATACATTTTTCCCATCTTTCGGACAATTTGTGAATACCACGCCAGTAAAAATCTTCCCCTTTTGCTGCGAACCATTTATCGAGCCATTTTTTCACATCTTCGTACGAACCAAAGCGCTGCTTAGCAAGTGCGTGACCCATCGACGCAAACAAGTGGTGATCGGAAGGAGCCAAGTCTGGTGAGTAAGCCTCATGGGGTAGAACTTCCCAGCTGAGTACTTCCAACGTGTCGCTAACTGGTTTTGCCGTATGTGATGGAGCACTGTCATAAAGAAAAATGACTTTGTGTTGCCTCTTTCGGTATTCTGGCCTTTTTTCAAGCAGCGAACGGTTCAAATCGGTAATTGTTGTTGGTAACGTTTACTATTAACCGTTTCCCCAGGTTTTAACAGCTTATAATAGACCACGCCCATCTGGTCCCACCAAACACAGAGCATCGTCTTTCTACCAAAGCGATTCGGTCTTGCGGTCAATGTGGATGGATGCAAAAACGACTTCCTTTTGTACCGAGCGAGCAATATGCCTCACGTGTTTTTGCGCTTTTCCATTGGCCCATCGTTTAACTCATGTGATACCCATCTACCGGTCTTTTGAATCTTTCCCGTCTCTCGTAGCTGATTGGAAACAGCTTGTTGACTAACGCCCAATTGCTCGGCGAGTTGTTTTTGTGTTTGCGAACCATCTTGGTCTAACAATGCTTGCAATTCCACACTTCGTATTTTTTTGGCGGTTTTCCACGTTCCTTGTCTGCAACATCGAAATCACCACTTTTGAAACGCCGAAACCATCGTTCACACGTATCTTGCGATGGAGCATGTTCACCATAAGCTTCTCGAAGTAATCGGTATGATTCAACAGCAGTTTTCTTCAAATGAAAACAAAAATTTGATGGTGTCCGCGAATGCTCTTTGTTCGGTATAAATTTCGACATATTGAACACAACACTATGCACACACTTTTCCAGTTTATCACTCGTACGCGTCTGGCACTTGTTGATGACACAACAAAATGGCACAGTGTCAAATCTTTATAGCACAAACTGCATTGGTGTACCATCTGTTGTCTGAAATCCGCATTTCTTACTTGTAGACCTGGTATATTTAGCCCTATTATACGTTTAAAATACTCGTTTAATAATTAGCTAGCTTTTAAAATTATTTTAAATACAAAATTGCCGGATTAAAATTATTAACGCTAGACTGAACTGACAATCATTTGTCACTTTAATTAGTAAATAGTAGATTAATTAGCTTAACTACAAACTCCATTAAAATTTGTAACTTGTTTACTTATTGTATTTTCACCCTTTTGGGGCTTTGAACTACCCGAAGCCAACCGCAAAATGAAATAGCTATGGGCGCTTTAAAAGCCATTTTAATCGGGGTTGGTGTTGTTTGCTGAAACAGTGGCGTGCATAAACTAATCAAATCAAGTTGTTTATCCTCCTTCTTAGAGATTCCTATTTTTCGATTGGTTAGTTACTTCTGTCTTTTACTGTGGTGTCCTATAAGTTCAAATTTGTTTGGGCAAAGTGGAACCACAAATTGCTACCCCGGTCCTTGGAAAATTAGTTGTTCTGAAGCATATGAGCAAATGATCAAGTACCGTAAATATGTTTAGAAGGTAGTGACAACACATACATCGTAAAGCTTTATACCTTTACAAGATTTATTTGATGCGAGATTTAAAGCGAGCTGATTCTGCGCAGAGATCTAATTTCGTTCATCAAATATTTGAACGCTTTTTGACATTTAATGACATCTTATTCTAGGACAGGCACATTTCCGCTTTTACGAGATAACAAAATCGTTAATGAAGTCCGACAAATCCAAAACATCAAGTGATTAACTCACTAATAAGATTGAACTTGAAAACAAAAACGATGAGTTACACGGTGCCATGTCTGGTGAATACGATGTTTATGGAATGGTAATCGATTCATTTTTACTTAAGAAGTTACGAATAATTATTGTGTGATGTTGTTTTATCGAGATACAAAATATATGAATTATTCTGAACGTATGACGCTTAGATCAAACTTCTTATTAATTACTTGGGCAGTTGGAATAGACGCTTTGTATACAACACCACTGTAATCGAAGGAAACCTTTAACATGACCTTGATTTTTGGCCGTGGTTTTTCGATATTGGCTCACTTTTTTCACGATATTAGCTCGATTGTTGTACTATTTTCGGGTTTAATAAACAAACTCAAACCTCACCAGCAGCAATCATACATTTCAAAGTAGAGTCATTAAAATAAAAGATTTTTTTAGCAACCTGAACACGACGAACGTTTTCAAGAAAATCAATTGTTTTTGAGTAGAACGAGACACACATAAGATTAGCCCAAATCGGTTTTCGAAAACGCTCGTATTGATCCAATTCATATTTGGAAAGGTCTACAAGATCTCTAATTTATCATCGTTATTCTTTTTTTTTACATTTTTAACGTCCTAGTGCAAAAAAAATTCGGGTATAAGACAAAAATTAATGCAAAATCTTTGTTTAATAAATTTAATATTTTTAAAAATCCTTATCACGCTATTTTCACAATTTATTTCTAGTCTAATAAGCAAATGTCATGAAAATTTCTATCATTTGTTAATAATTCGTATTTTTTAAATTATTATTATTATCATGATCGAAATTTCACTTTGATATACAGATGATATTGCCAATTCTATGTGTAGAGTTGAGAGAGTTTAATATTAATAATATATCTGATCTATTTTACGGCTACGACATTGACTTGGAGAAAAATAATGTGAAGTTCTTTGTTGTTTGCTGTGATCTTCGATTTTCCTTCCCATTTGCTGAGAAAAATGATAAACAAGATAGCGGATGCTTTCAGTTAGAGATATAAAAAAGTACAAAACAATTGACTGATGTCGATCTTTTTGATCTAGCTCTTTCTTAGCATTAATTTGAAAGATCGTGTAATAGACTGTTTTGCTTAGATAGAGAATAGATTTCACATGAAGGAACTTAAATTTATCCATGAAGAAAGAGGGACGAACGCATTAAACTTACTTTTTAATTTATTTTCCGGTTTAATAATAATTTTAAGTTCCTTCATGTGAAATCTATTCTCTATCTAAGCAAAACAGTCTATTACACGATCTTTCAAATTAATGCTAAGAAAGAGCTAGATCAAAAAGATCGACATCAGTCAATTGTTTTGTACTTTTTTATATCTCTAACTGAAAGCATCCGCTATCTTGTTTATCATTTTTCTCAGCAAATGGGAAGGAAAATCGAAGATCACAGCAAACAACAAAGAACTTCACATTATTTTTCTCCAAGTCAATGTCGTAGCCGTAAAATAGATCAGATATATTATTAATATTAAACTCTCTCAACTCTACACATAGAATTGGCAATATCATCTGTATATCAAAGTGAAATTTCGATCATGATAATAATAATAATTTAAAAAATACGAATTATTAACAAATGATAGAAATTTTCATGACATTTGCTTATTAGACTAGAAATAAATTGTGAAAATAGCGTGATAAGGATTTTTAAAAATATTAAATTTATTAAACAAAGATTTTGCATTAATTTTTGTCTTATACCCGAATTTTTGTTGCACTAGGACGTTAAAAATGTAAAAAAAAAGAATAACGATGATAAATTAGAGATCTTGTAGACCTTTCCAAATATGAATTGGATCAATACGAGCGTTTTCGAAAACCGATTTGGGCTAATCTTATGTGTGTCTCGTTCTACTCAAAAACAATTGATTTTCTTGAAAACGTTCGTCGTGTTCAGGTTGCTAAAAAAATCTTTTATTTTAATGACTCTACTTTGAAATGTATGATTGCTGCTGGTGAGGTTTGAGTTTGTTTATTAAACCCGAAAATAGTACAACAATCGAGCTAATATCGTGAAAAAAGTGAGCCAATATCGAAAAACCACGGCCAAAAATCAAGGTCATGTTAAAGGTTTCCTTCGATTACAGTGGTGTTGTATACAAAGCGTCTATTCCAACTGCCCAAGTAATTAATAAGAAGTTTGATCTAAGCGTCATACGTTCAGAATAATTCATATATTTTGTATCTCGATAAAACAACATCACACAATAATTATTCGTAACTTCTTAAGTAAAAATGAATCGATTACCATTCCATAAACATCGTATTCACCAGACGTGGCCCGTGTAACTCATCGTTTTTGTTTTCAAGTTCAATCTTATTAGTGAGTTAATCACTTGATGTTTTGGATTTGTCGGACTTCATTAACGATTTCGTTATCTCGTAAAAGCGGAAATGTGCCTGTCCTAGAATAAGATGTCATTAAATGTCAAAAAGCGTTCAAATATTTGATGAACGAAATTAGATCTCTGCGCAGAATCAGCTCGCTTTAAATCTCGCATCAAATAAATCTTGTAAAGGTATAAAGCTTTACGATGTATGTGTTGTCACTACCTTCTAAACATATTTACGGTACTTGATCATTTGCTCATATGCTTCAGAACAACTAATTTTCCAAGGACCGGGGTAGCACTTTGCCCAAACAAATTTGAACTTATAGGACACCACAGTAAAAGACAGAAGTAACTAACCAATCGAAAAATAGGAATCTCTAAGAAGGAGGATAAACAACTTGATTTGATTAGTTTATGCACGCCACTGTTTCAGCAAACAACACCAACCCCGATTAAAATGGCTTTTAAAGCGCCATAGCTATTTCATTTTGCGGTTGGCTTCGGGTAGTTCAAAGCCCCAAAAGGGTGAAAATACAATAAGTAAACAAGTTACAAATTTTAATGGAGTTTGTAGTTAAGCTAATTAATCTACTATTTACTAATTAAAGTGACAAATGATTGTCAGTTCAGTCTAGCGTTAATAATTTTAATCCGGCAATTTTGTATTTAAAATAATTTTAAAAGCTAGCTAATTATTAAACGAGTATTTTAAACGTATAATAGGGCTAAATATACCAGGTCTACAAGTAAGAAATGCGGATTTCAGACAACAGATGGTGCACCAATGCAGTTTGTGCTATAAAGATTTGACACTGTGCCATTTTGTTGTGTCATCAACAAGTGCCAGACGCGCACGAGTGATAAACTGGAAAAGTGTGTGCATAGTGTTGTGTTCAATATGTCGAAATTTATACCGAACAAAGAGCATTCGCGGACACCATCAAATTTTTGTTTTCATTTGAAGAAAACTGCTGTTGAATCATACCGATTACTTCGAGAAGCTTATGGTGAACATGCTCCATCGCAAGATACGTGTGAACGATGGTTTCGGCGTTTCAAAAGTGGTGATTTCGATGTTGCAGACGAGGAACGTGGAAAACCGCCAAAAAAATACGAAGGTGTGGAATTGCAAGCATTGTTGGACCAAGATGGTTCGCAAACACAAAAACAACTCGCCGAGCAATTGGGCGTTAGTCAACAAGCTGTTTCCAATCAGCTACGAGAGACGGGAAAGATTCAAAAGACCGGTAGATGGGTATCACATGAGTTAAACGATGGGCCAATGGAAAAGCGCAAAAACACGTGAGGCATATTGCTCGCTCGGTACAAAAGGAAGTCGTTTTTGCATCCATCTACATTGACCGCAAGACCGAATCGCTTTAGTAGAAAGACGATGCTCTGTGTTTGGTGGGACCAGATGGGCGTGGTCTATTATAAGCTGTTAAAACCTGGGGAAACGGTTAATACTAAACGTTACCAACAACAATTACCGATTTGAACCGTTCGCTGCTTGAAAAAAGGCCAGAATACCGAAAGAGGCAACACAAAGTCATTTTTCTTTATGACAGTGCTCCATCACATACGGCAAAACCAGTTAGCGACACGTTGGAAGTACTCAGCTGGGAAGTTCTACCCCATGAGGCTTACTCACCAGACTTGGCTCCTTCCGATCACTACTTGTTTGCGTCTATGGGTCACGCACTTGCTAAGCAGCGCTTTGGTTCATACGAAGATGTGAAAAAATGGCTCGATAAATGGTTCGCAGCAAAAGGGGAAGATTTTTACTGGCGTGGTATTCACAAATTGTCCGAAAGATGGGAAAAATGTATAACAAGCGATGGAGCATACTTTGAATAAAGCACTTTTTATCATTCTTCCGAATTTAGCATGTTTATTTAGAAAAAAAATCCGCATTTCATACTTGTACACCTGGTAGGGTATGTTTTCAACAGTTTACAGAAAAAGACTTACTAAAGAATATAACGTAATATAAAGAAAGTATTTTTCAAGTTGAAGTATTTTTTTATCAATTTGTATTACTTCTGTCATAAAATAAGCCGCTTCGCCAAATATATCTCAGAAAATTTAAATAAAAAAGGAAATGTAGAATATTGAAATGGCCAACTAGTTTAATTGATCATTGAACTTTCAAATTCTCGACGCCATTGATACTTTACTTTTCAGTTTTGTTTACATTTTTTTCTTGATTCCACATTTTCAGCGGTGAGATATTTGATTAATATCATTTTAGATTACACATGCGCTGTACGGACGTAAGCCTACGACAGGAGAAGGGTAATAAAAAAAACACGAAATTATACTTTAGGGTTGTAAAGGGATTTGGATCCATCTGATTCCAGTCAATCCAATGTAGCACTTAATAATGTAGTGGCGAGATCCTTGTGGTGATGGGGTTTTTATTTATTTTGGCCAGATTAATTCAACGAGCACCGTTTCTAACGAGAACTTTTATAACGAACTATTTTAAAAACCTGGTTTCTCGATATAGGAAATTACTTGTATATGATTTCGATTAAAACGAGCACGGTTACAACGACCACTCGTTTATAACGATAATTTTTTTAAAGATAAGTTTCATCTATTACAGCAAACATAACGACGCCACTTTATTGAGAA
>CM032450.1:647053-662055 GCA_019049505.1 Pachyrhynchus sulphureomaculatus
ACCTAGTGCCTCTCCAGGGTACTATGCAAGTGCATCAAGTTTTTACTGACACTCCAGGTGAACTCCAATACAGAGACCTTAGTTGCTTTCGCCAAAGAGGTTTTTGCACTTGCATGAATCCAAAAATATATCAGCCAGTTCCTGTTCCCGTCGTTGACACATTTAGAGAGAAGAATTATTCAGATGGATTGAACGAAGAAGACGTATTAGCCATATCTAATATCGTTGCTGTATCTAGAAGAACTTACTATAGTATGGTTTATTCCTCATCTTCCAGCTCTGACGACGAGCCTCTTGCAAACTTTGTCCAACCATCAATTTCTGATATAAAAGAAAAGCAGCTAATTGAATAGGAAAACGTACATCCATTGAAGATATTAGACGTTTAGGCGTTGCTAATAGTGAAGTTGATGAAGAGGGAGAAGTCAAAATTATGTTTTATAAGACTGTAGATAGTACTGGTAAAAGGTTGAAAGTAGTAGAGATTGATATTTCTTACGAACCTTATGATAACATTTTGGAAATTGTTCCTAATCCCAAAACGATAGTGAAAGGTAAACGGGTATACTTTGACTTTGATAAACCATTAAACGTTTTTGAAAAATAAGACTGATTTCCCAAAGTGCCTTATTAGTTTTTAAGATTGGTTCAATTTTGTTAATTTGTTTCTGTGCAACTGATTCAAAGAGACTTATGAGAGAGAACATTATTTTTTTTTTCTTTTCATTTAGCTGATGACAGCAGACTTGTTAATTGAAAGTATTTGATTTGTTTTATATAATGTCAAGTCATAAGAAGTTTATTTTGTTTTCTAATATACTAGATCTCCTTTAGAAAGTACAAAGTACTGTATGTAATATACTACTGTGTTACTAAGATTACTACTGCGTTACTTTTTTGTCTCCAGTTTTTTATAGCATTTACAGTGATATGTAGGCTTCTGGTTAGTTAAAAATGTCTTAACTTCATACGTACCTAATATTTATCATAAGTTGAACCTTCTACCGCTAGTTTCTATTAAATTTTGTTTTTTTTTGACATTATTAGAAAAGTTAAAGTTTCTATAAAAGACTTTGGTAACGCAGTGAGCTAAACTATTAAGAATATTTCATTGAACTGATTATTTCTGTGATTTAACTTTATGCGAGATTAATATTAGTACTACAGTTTAAAACTTCCATATTAGTGAGATTAATTGCACAAATTCAATAATAAAACTTAAATTTGTAGTAAAGTAACGCTGCTGTTTAATTTTTCGACCGCTTAGTGTATAAATTGCCATAAATATAGTTAAATCATTCAAAACATCGCTGCAGATGTATGTATGCTATAAACTGAACTATTACGAATCTATAATGAACATCAAAAAATAAGAAAATCTTAATTTCAATTTCATTTTTTAAAAAAAAAACTTCTGCTCGAATTAGGCATTGAAAAGTATTTTGACCCTTGTAGTTTTTAAGATATTTCCCTATAGTATTGTTAGTCTTGTAAGCTATGTTGATATTTTTTTGATTTAAAAATTTCCCCAGTTTTCCGTTGGTTTGCCGAAATAGGTTAAGCATTTAAAAGTGGTATTTCTGTCCTTAAAACGTGGGTGTATTTCTGAGATTGCCTTGTTTCTAAGTTTTTTCCTAACAATACTATTGATTAAAGTAACCGAATACAATACAATAAACTACAGTATCTCATTCAACAAAAACGTATAACAATACAAAATAAGAAAGAAAAAGAATTTTTTACTGATCATCAATTCTTTAATCGATTTATAAACATTTCCAACACACCTTTTTCGGACCGGGAAAAAATCTTCTAAAAAAAGGTTTCAAACACAACATTCAAACTAACTTCAATATCAAAGAATTGGAGACATTATGTATTGATACTGAGATTGCCTTGAAAGATAGTCCTAACAACATATTATCAAAATTTCAAACGGTCGAAATTATTAAAAAAAGAATTCATATCTAACACTAACAAAATCAACCAAGACTTAAGGACAATAAAAATAATTCAGAGTAAAGCAAAACAAAATGATGTAATCTTTACCAAAGCAGACAAAGGTAACACAGTAATAGCAATAGACAAAATCGACTATATTAATAAAACGTTAGATCTTTTTCAAAAGAGGAAAGTACGAAATTTTAAATAAAGATCCAACAAATATTTTTCAAAAAGAAATAAAACAACAAATTGAACAGGCTAAAAGTATCATTCACGATAAAGATAAAATTAAATTGATAAATATGAATCCTCAAATCCCACAACTTTATTCACTCATAAAACTACACAAACTTGACTACCCAATCAGACCAGTTGTTTCCTACATGTCTGCTCCAGCATATAAGACGTCATCCTTTTTAATTGATTTAATCAAATATCATACCAAATTTGAACCTAAATATAGTATTAAAAACTCATACGAACTCGTGAATAAAGTTAAGAATATAACAATACCAGATAATTCTAAATTAGTCTCTTTCGATGTCAGAAACTTATTTCCAAATGCTCCCCCAGACGCAACAATAATTTTAATAGAGAACCTATTAACAAAAAACAAAGTAAATTAAGTTATAAAAATGGACATAATTAATTTATTAAGAACTTGCCTAAGACAAAATTATTTTTCATTTAACAATACATTCTACAATAGTAAGGAAGGGTTAATTATGGGGAGTCCATTAAGTCCATTACTTGCCGAAATTTTCATGGACAGTATTGAAACAATGATATTTAACAACCATAATAACAATAGTAATAATTGTCTATACTGGTATCGATACGTAGACGATATAATTGTATGCTTTACAGGTACGGACACACAATTAACTCACTTTTTACAGTATATTAATTCTTTACATAGAAATATCAGTTTTACAATGGAAGAAGAAGTCGAAGGGAAAATCAATTTCCTGGACTTAACAATCAGTATAGCCATGAAAAAACATGAATTTGCAATATATCACAAACCTTGTCATACAGATACCACAATCAACAATAGTTCTCACCACCCTAACCATCAAAAACTTGCAGCTTATCATAGTTTTATGCATAGACTAACTAATATCCCCTTATCAGAAGAAAATTTTACTAAAGCATTAAACTACATAAAACAAGTAGCCGTTAACAACGGTTATTCGGTTACTTTAATCAATAGTATCGTCAGGAAAAAAACTTAGAAACAAGGCAATCTCAGAAATATACCCACGTTTTAAGGACAGAAATACCACTTTTAAATGCTTAACCTATTTCGGCAAACCAACGGAAAAACTGGGGAAATTTTTAAATCAAAAAAATATCAACATAGCTTACAAGACTAACAATACTATAGGGAAATATCTTAAAAACTACAAACCACAAATCAATAAAGACAATAAATCAGGGGTTTATCAATTAACATGTGGGTCATGTCCTAAAACATACATCGGACAAACTGGACGTACATTTAGACAAAGAATTACAGAACACGAAAATAGTTTCATCCATAGAAAATCTAATTCAACATATGTTAATCATCTTTTAACAGAAAATCACACATTTAACAAGAATTTTAAAATTTTACACACTCAACAAAAAGGTTTAAAACTAAACCTTTTAGAGACAATGCAAATAAATCGATTAAGGACTACAGGTACTTTACTCAACGACCAGGTAGATTTAAGCAATTCACCATTATTGAATTTATTCTCCTAACTCCAAATCTGTGTGTATTTTCCAATACTATCAATGTAATTTAATTAGGTGTAATATTATAATTAAGAAATTACATAAAACTGTGAATATTAAACCTAACTTGACAGTGTAAAATGTAGATCTGAAGAAGCTGCATCGACAGCGAAACGCGTCATCGCAATTTAAATAAACCAGTGGAAATATAACAAACATATATTTGTTGAATTTTGAATGAGTATAGGTAGCTAAGTCACTTTCTTAGATCGTGAAAAATACTATAATTAAAATTACGTTCCAATCAAGTTTCTAAACTGCCTACTAAACAGGGAGTAAGGGCCACATAAGAGCAAAAGTAGATATCTAAGTACAGGTAAGAGTAGCAGAAATGTGAGTATGAAATTATAAGTTTATGAAAATCTCGGCGGAGTTAGTCGGGAGATTGCATAGTAATCGTATGTTTGCTGGTTCGATTCTGGCCAGCTGCTGGATGTAGTAAATACAGAACTACAATAAAGCACGTGCTAGTACCACAGCCTTGGCTGAGAACTGCCAAATATATCTATAAAGATATAGCAAAAAGGATAAACGTAAACGATAAAAAAATAGAAGTAAGAGATGTAGGGGATTAAGAATAAAATTTTTACTACAAAAATAAAGTTCAGCGATTACGTTGTCAAAACGGACATATCGTTAGTAATTTTATAATTACCATGAAATCATGGTATTCAAGAATATAGAGAATTTCAAGGAATGTTCAAATAAACATGCAGAAGACTGAAGAGACAATACAATGAAGAAAAATTGAAAAACGTAGAGGAAAGATTTGTTAATAAGGAATTGAGAAGCTTCTATCAGGAGGTAAAACGAATGAACAAAGGATACCATAGCCGAACCAGCTACCTTAGAACTAATACAGGATTACTAATAAGTGAGCCAGATAAAATAATGGATGAGTGGAAGGGATATTTCGAGGTATTGTTGAATGGGGGGAGAAACAGAAAATGAGGTAGAAGAGCGAACAATGGACGATGATGGGAACATGGTGAGTAAGCCAACAAGAGGATAAATCAAAGCTATAATTAATGAAATGAAAAACAACAAAAAGTCAGGTGAAAGCGAAATAAGTGCTGAAATGTTCAAGGCAGGAGGCGAACAACTGCATGAGAAACTATTTCTACTAATAGAGCAAGTATGGGAATAGGAAGTAATGCCAAAAGAATGGTTCAAGGCCCTTATAAGTCCACTACACAAAAAAGGTGATAAAAATGCTATGCAAAAATTATAGAGGAATAGCTCTGCTAGATACATGCTATAAGATTCTAGCAAAGGTATTGCGGAAGAGATTGAACGGGTTTGCAGAAGAAAGAATGGGGGAATACCAAGCGGGGTTCCGAAGTAACAGATCCACGACAGATCAGATATTCACTGTTAAAGAAATTCAAACTACGTCTTACGAGCATAAAATAGCGTTACATATCCTGTTTATAGACTTCCGGCAGGCTTATGATAGAATTATAAGAGACAGAATGTATCAAGCATTGTTTCATTTAGAAATAACAACAAAACTAATCAGACTAGTTAAAATGATTCTAGAAAAAATGACCAATAAAATAGTGTGGAACGGCCTGGAATCAAATGATTTTATAGTGGAAAGGGGACTACGACAGGGTGACCCACTGTCTGCGACGTTATTTAACTTAGTTTTAGAGAGGATAACGGTACAATTTTTAATAAGGAGCACCAGTGTATAGCATATGCGGATGACTTGACGTTAATAGCAAAGTCTAGCAGAGAACTGGTAAAGAGAACGAAAAGACTAATAAGAGAGGCAAGTAAGTATGGTTTAGAAATCAACTCTGAGAAAACGAAGTATACGATAGCAGGAAGCACAGAAACTAAGAAAGAAAAAGAACTTAATGTGGTGACCTATGATGGAAGGTAATATAAATTTGAGAGAGTGGATAGATTTATCTATTTGGGGGTACTGCTGGAAGAAAACGGGCATGAAACATGGGTAATGAACAAATTGGTGGAAGAGACGCTAGAGAGGTGGGAAAGAAGGATGTTGAGAATGATCTATGGAGGAAGAAATACACCCGAAGGGTGGACTAGGTGGACAAATCAGGAACTGGAAGACTTATATGACGGACCTAGAATCACATCTTTTATAAGAGCGCAAAGAATGAGATGGTTAGGACACGTACAACGTATGACAAGAGAGAGACTGCCGAAAGGGGTGTTGGCGATGAAGCCTGTGGGTGTGAGAAAGAGGGGAAGGCCGAGGAGGAGATGGTTGCAGCATGTTGAGGAGGATTTAAGAGCCATAGGGGTCAGAGATTGGAGGACGAAGGCGCAGAACAGAATAGAATGGAGACATACGATCCAACAATACTTGGACGCCGGATGATGAAAGAGGGAAGGAGGGAAAAGCACACAAGTTTTACTAAACCCTAGGCCTTCATGGTCTGTAGTGCTTTTATATTATTATGAAATCATGTAGACCAGCTATGTGGTTGTAAACCGAACATTACGTAAAATGAAGGGTAGAAAGAGAAGAGTAAGGGGCAAGAGTAAAAATAGTCATAAGAGGTGTAAGGCTAGAGATACAAATAAAAAGAAGTTGAGGTAAAATATGATAAAGGTCAGAGGAGATAAAAGTAACAGATTAAAGGTATTGGGGGACAGAAAGATGAGGAATTAGGAATAACATTTTTATTACATAATGGAGCCCAGCAGTTCACTTTTTTATAATAAGAATCTATAATTACTGTTTTTCAGTATTCACCGAGAAAAAAATCCTTATTATCCCTTTTTAAGACTGTATATCAAATTATTTTATAATAATTACCTATAATGTGAATTATTTTTTCTCGATTTGAACGGAGCCTGCCAATCAGAATATTTTGAGGTTTTATATCCCTATTGATCAGATGCTTCGAATGGATATATTCAATTCGATGGAGCTAAAAAATATAATTTAAGAGTTAAATAGTTGTAGCTGTATTAAACTATAATAATTTTTCAGTATTTTGTAACAATAAAAAATAAGAAAAAATCAAACATATAAAAACCCACCACTTTGGAGCGATATCGCTAAAAACTATATTTTCTGCCCTATTTTATATAAAACAGGAAATGGTAAAAAAAACAACTTAACTTTCAAGTTTTCGTAACTCAAACATCCTGGAAATGGTATATTATATATATATATATATATATATATATATATATATATATATATATATATATATATTATATAATATATATATATATTCAAATCTACTTCTGAGTAGACTCCCACTAAGAATCACAGAAAATTTACTTACCAGCTGAATTGCAATCATAAGAACAGTCTTTAGAGAAAATCTACGTCCACATAGATTGAAGAGATCTTCAAGGCTAGGACCTAAAAGTTCCATAACTAATCCATTGTATTTTCCACAGGGGCCGAAATAGTACACCTTAGGAACTCCCTCTGCAAAGAAAAGGAAAAAATATATTTCAAATGCATATTTCAAAATTTTGAACAATTAAATTTTAGTATAATGTTAATAGTTTCTGTGATAACGGTGTTTGAAAAATCAGACAATTATATACAGGGTGAGTCAACGGTAAAGTTCTTTATTTCATTTGTTTCGGAAATGACGAAAAAATGTTAAATGCGATAGTTTTAGGGAATGTTAAGGTGCACAGTTTAAAATTATTTTTGAGTGTGCAGGGTACGTCAAAAAAATGTGGCCGATATAACATATGTTTTTTTTAAATGGAACATCGTATTTTCTAATTTATTTTCAAATACTGCGTAAGATTTTATAACTTTTTTATTATGTATGTATTATTTATGTTATATACCTGAACCTAGTAGTTTTTCTAATATTTCATTTTTTTTTAAATACTAGTTTTCAGTTTTAAAAAATTGCCAGTAGCGCCATTGTTTCTAAAGGTGGAATACTCATAATTGGTACGAGCGTTCTATAGAGATGAAAAAAGAAGAAATATGTAAAGAAATTTGAGTTAGGTTCTACAGGGTGTTCAAAATAAATTTATGCATTTCGACTATTTTAAATTGAAAATTTTCAAATTATTTAAATGGCACACCCTGTATATTATTATTTTTTCTGATAGATTTTACAAAACCCTCCAACTTTTATTAAATATGTCATATACCTATTTCTAATAGTTTTCGATTAATTTTGAATTTTTCAATTTTTACCCTTGTTTTTAATACACTTGCGCTGTAACATCATAGTTGCCAAGACAAAACAAAAATGTAGGCATTGTCAAATTTTGACATGTCTATTAAGCAAGTAAAAATAGTTTAATTTGTTGTAGTAAGTGACGTATAAAGGTAATAGTTATGGATTTTCCTAAAAATGCATTAATTGATATGGTTTATATACTGGGCAAAGCGGGAAAAAAAAAAATTGTCTTTTTGCAGGAAGGCTTTACGTAGCAAAGTAACCTAATAGACGTATACCATCTAGAAAATCTTTTCAGTGTTTAATGGAACGGTTTGATGGTAGTGGTAGCATTGAGTATGCAAAACGGAAAGTAGTAAACCAGAATGCTACCAATGAGGAAGAAGAAATGGCGATTTTACTTCATGTTGAAGATAATCCCCAGGTCAGCAGCCGTCAACTAGCTGACTTATCTGACACGTCCCAATCTACGGCTAATCGCACCACGAGAAAACACAAGTATCATCCTTTTCATATGGGATTACACCAAGAACGTCAAGACCGTGATTTTGAACGATGAGTAAACTTTTGTACTACCATGAATGAAGCAATAGAGGCCGATCCAAATTTTTTTATCCAAAATAATGTTTTCTGATGAAGCTACAGTAATGGAGCAGTTAACATGTATGTATGGTGTGGAATATTAAATTTTCGAGTTATTGGTCCATATTTTTTCCGCGAACCGCTTAACGGGCCTAGATATCTAAATTTTTTGCAAAACGAATTACCCCAGCTTCTTGAAGAAGTTGATAACTTTGAAAGGGAATAGATGTAGATTCAACAAGATGGAGCTCCTGCTCATTACCAAAGGGAAGTTCGGGAATTTTTAAACAATCGTTACCCACAAAAATGGATAGGTTATTAAAAACAAATTAAACTATTTTTGCTTGCTTAATAGACATGTCAAAATTTGACAATGCCTACATTTTTGTTTTGTCTTGGCAACTATGATGTTATAGCGTAAGTGTACTAAAAACAAGAGTAAAAATTGAAAAATTCAAAATAAATCGAAAACTATTGGAAACAGGGACTTACTTAATAAAAGTCGGAGTGTTTTACAAAATCTATCAGAAAGAATAATAATATACAGGGTTAAAATAATATAGTAAAAATGTATAATTTTTTTTTTGAATGCCCTGTAGCATCTAACTCAAATTTCTTTTTTTTTTTTCATCTCTATAGAACACTCGTACTAATTTT
Source organism: Pachyrhynchus sulphureomaculatus (assembly GCA_019049505.1). Taxonomy (NCBI): domain Eukaryota; kingdom Metazoa; phylum Arthropoda; class Insecta; order Coleoptera; family Curculionidae; genus Pachyrhynchus; species Pachyrhynchus sulphureomaculatus. The sequence continues at coordinate 656,164 of CM032450.1, forward strand.
AAGTATTCCACCTTCAGAAACAACGGCGCTACTAGCAATTTTTTACAAAACTGAAAACTAGTCTTTAGAAATCGAAATATTAGAAAAACTACTAGGTTTAGGCATATAATATTATTAACAAAAAAATTTTACACAAAATTTAGAAATAAATTAGAAAAAAGAATGTTCCATTTAAAAAAACATATATTATATAGGCCACACTTTTTTGAAGTGCCCTGTATCCTCAAAAATAATTTTAAACTTTCCCTAAAACTAATGTATTTAACATTCCCTAAGACTAATGTATTTAACAGTTTTTCGTAATTTCCGAAACAAATGAGATAATGAACTTTACTCTATCGTTGACTCACCCTGTACACCTTAGGAATTGCCCCTGCAAGGAAAAAGAAAAAATAAACTCCTGGCCAAAATTAACGCAACAATCTGAAAATTAATTTATCTTTTTCTTATGTCAGTTTTAAAGTTTATCGAGAATTTGAATAGTAGGCTATGCATATTTTGTTTCGTTGTTCATGATAGAAATCAAAACAATTCGTTTAGATTTACAGTTTTAAAGAATTTTTTAGAAGGTAAACAATTTTCTGTAATAATGCGATAGATTTTCTTTAAAAGTAAGCTTATAAATTGTTCCCTTTTTCAAAGTAATACGTTTTTGTGGTAGACTGTTTTGTTTTTGACCCCGAAGAATTAGAAAAATGAATCGAACAAGGAATTTAACTGAACACGAGGTAGTGCGAGCCTCAGTTTTATTGGACGAGGGATATTGTGAGAGTTATGTTGCCAATTTGTTAGGCAAACATCGTTCCACAATAAGTCGTATGGTAAGACGCTTGAATGAAGTAGGAACTTATTGTGGAAGGGCAAGGGCGAAAACGATGCACTAGCGACCTAGATGAACGTTTTATAAGACAATATGCTTTAAGAAACAGGACTGTCACTAGTTCTATAATAAGAAACGAACTCGAAGCTGTTCGCAATGTCACAATTTCTTCTAAAACAGTTAGAAGACGGTTAAATGAAGCTGCATTAAACAGTAGGAGACCAGCCATTGCGCCCTTGTTTACTAGAGAGAACAGAGTTGCCAGGTTACATTTTGCTCGAAATCACGAAAACTGGTCTGTGGATGATTGGAAACAAGTTTTCTTCACAGATGAAACTAGGGTTAGTCTAAAACATCCAGATGGTCGTGAGCGAGTATGGCGAGAGAGGTTTGCTCCTTGCGATATCTCTGCAAGGATTCCATTCGGCGGTGGCTCTGTTATGTTCTGGGGTGGCATCTGCTTTGATGCTCGCACAGAGTTAGTTCCTGTCCGTACGAGATTCATGAATGCTGGCTACTATCTTGAGAATATTGTAATAGAACATGTGATGCCTTTCGGTCATTCTGTGGGGCCCAATTTCCTGTTTATGCAAGACAACGCTCGACTTCATGTGGCTAGGGAGGTATTCGATTATTTTAATCAAGTTGATATACCGATTATGCAATGGCCACCAAAAAGCCCGGATCTGAATCCGATAGAACCTGCACCTAGAAACCTGAGGGAACTTGAAAATGCTGTTATCACAGAATGGGAGCAAATTCCTCAAGATTTTATCCAAAATTTAATTAGAAACATGCCTAGGCGCATAAACGCTGTCATCCGAAGTAAAGGAGGCAACACACGCTACTAGTGTCCCAGTTACACACCATTAATTTTGCTACTAGTGTCCCAGTTTATTTTTTTTCACTATTACATAATTTCAACGATTTTGTTACTAGGTCTTAAGAATAATTTTAATTCGAATCTTATAGAGAAATTTGGTAGCTAATTCACTTTTAAAGTATCCGAATAAGTTTTTTCTTACTTTTAGTGTAACCAATGTTCATAAAAAATTATTAAAATTAATTCATTATAGAGATTTGTATGATTTAATATATTGTTGCGTTAATTTTGTCCTGGAGTGTATATTTCAAATACATATTTCAAAATTTCGTGCCATTAAATTTTAATATAATGTTAAAAGTTTCTGTGATAGCGGCATTTGAAAAATCAGACAATTATGTACAGGGTTATTGATTATAAATGAGCCACTTGTTAATTTGAAGAGGCAAAAACAAAGACAAAGACAAACTGCATATTTTGATATGTATTTTTATGGTATCGTGCAAAATAAGAACGAAAAAATGCTTTTTCTAGTTTTGACGAAAGCTGAAAGTGGTTTTTTAAGGGAGGTAAAAATTGCTAGTTAAAATACATTTCCCAGGATATGTAACAACAACTTAACTGAACCAAACAAGAGTTACATCTACTAGAAACAGAACAAAAAAAAATAAAAAAGAAGTTTATCCGTTTGATTTTAAATATGGTATTATTACTATTGTCAATAAATAAATGCTCAATATGGTCCCCATTCTGTTCAATGAATTTCTTATAAATTCGTTCCTTTGAACTTATTTATGAGACAGCCGGTATTACCCGGTATAACTATAAAACCAAACAGTCGTTAAAACTGTTTCATTTCATTTAGAGATTTATTGTTTTTGCTTGGAATCATGACCAATTTTATTGTGTTATAAAATCGATTAAAAGCATGAAGCTTCCTGCTTTTCAGAAGCAATTATCTCAGAAAGCGTTAGGTATTTGATTTAGGTAAAGTTACAGAGATATTTAAATTTTTAGCAGACTCAGTGTTTCATCTAAAATAAAGACGTAGGTCTGGGTCTGTTGAAATCGAAAGTAACTTTTTAACGCTTCTCTGCTTAGGATAAGCACTCGACTTGCAACGTTACTTTTAATAAATTATAATCCCATCAAAAACATAAAATGTAAAAAATACCAAGTCTCGCAAGGCAGTCCTTCCACCACAAAAAGTTGTGAGATCTCATGTAAAACCAAGTCAGTTATTTTCGTTAGTATCTGTGGAAGCACCTATTCAACAACTTTGTCATAAATTGTTATCTATTTAGTTACCTACCAACGTGTATAGTCACCGTATCAATATTAGACATCTTTACTTCTGTAATAAATATAATGACTTGGCAATCGCACGGCAACATAATCACATAAGAATAATCTACTATTTCGATTGCTAAGTAAGTCTAAACCAGTGATTCTTAAAGTGGTTCAGGTGGACCCCCAGGGGTCCACGGGAGACTCGACGGGGGTCTACGTTGGCGTGAAAAAAAAATGGGGGTTCACAAGTTGTAAGTGGGGATCCACGAAAATTTATCTGGTTTCGATAGTAAAGAACAAAAATGTTGGCTTGGCTTTACCTAGCAATGTAGGCAGATAATACACTACTCAAAAAAATTAAGGGAGCAAAAAAAATTTCAAATTTTTCTGTGGCTGTATTTCGGTGAAAAATGGTCGTATTGAGACTTTAAAAAAAAAGCATTTTGAAGCTTTGAGATTCTAATTTTCAGATTTTTTGGCTAAAATTTTTTAGGAGCGACGGTTCTCATGCAATCCTAACAGCGAAAAAATAATATTGCAAATATTTTGCTTTTTTTTTGGTCCACGGGTTTGAAAAAAAATTTTTCAGTTAGGCCGGCATATGGATCAGATAGCCTGTTTATTTAGCATTAATTTCCTTGTTTTAAAACCTCCCTTAATTTTTTTAGTAGTGTATTTTAAGAAGGTCAGCGACTGTTACTTGTAAAAACGTGCATATTCGATATTCAGTACAATGCGCGCCCGCCCACAACGCAACCCGTTCAGACGTGCAAAAGGATGAAATACGACTTGTGCTGTACTTGCAATCTTGCATGAACTTGTTTGATTCTTCACCAATATAAATGCGAATGCCAAGGACAAACGTTACTCATTTGTTTCCGGAATTTTGAAAAGAAAAGTGTGAGTGAATCGATGTCAGTGTTTGCCAGTGCCGGAAAAAGTAAGTACCTGCCTATTTGTTATTCATACTTTTATTTTATATTGTAATAATATTATATTTGTTACGTTTGCGTGTAGTAGGTACGAAATAAAAATTAAATACTGAACAGGGTCATTATTCAATACTTCTATAAAAGAACAGAAAGTCGAGAAAGATTGAACTTTTAGTACTTTTTATTATAGAATTATTTATTTACCCGACTGTGGTGATTCACTAAAGGAGAGATATATGATTGACCTGCATGTTTGTACATATTTCAGTGCCCTCGTAGTTGCTAATGCTAAATGACTAAAAATATATTTTTTTTAAATTGTACACTTGTAACGTACATCAAAGTAATAAATAAATCATTAAAATCGCGGAGTTTTGATGTCAAAATATTCTTTAAAAGCATTATCTCTCGAATTTACAGAAGTGCATCAAAATATAATTAATCAAAAAATATTTCATATTACATTAAAATAGGTTCAGCCGTTTTGTGAAAACCTCTATATGGGTCTTAGCAGTTTATTGATTTTAATAATTAAAATCAGTTTTGCCGCCGGCATTTTGGTTTTTTCATTGCAATAATTAATTAATCCTATTTTATTCTGTTAAAATAGCCATATCCTATTAAAGTCGCCTTATGATTACTAAAAAACAAACATTTTTTTCTTTACATGTAGGTAACTGATACGAAACATGGCTGAATCTAAGAAGAAATGTCGACAGTACAGTCTTGATTATTTGAAATTTGGTTTTCTTCTATCAAAGGCAGACGGCCTTGTTGCATAAAAGGCATACGATTGCCCGTATGCCTTTTATGCAACAAAGTTTTAAGCAATGACTCTATGAAACCATCGAAGCTCGAAGATCATCTAAGAAGGTGTCATCCTGATAACATAGGTAAAGATTTAAAATATTTTCAAACATTGAAGGCAAAATATGGAAAGAGACCCACCGTGCACAGTATGTTCGCTTCAACGTCTCAAAGTAACGATGATGGCTTGCGCGCATCTTACAATATCTCATTGCTTATAGCGAAATCTGGAAAACCGCACACCATCGGAGAACAGTTAATTTTACCCGCTGTTGAAGAGGTTTTAAAAACTGTTCTGCTCAAACCTCCATTTGACGTACTCAAAAGAATTCCTTTCAGTAACAACACTGTACAAAGACGTATTGATGAAATGAGCTCTGATATTGAAAGCTTCTTGTGTAATTATCTGCAAACAACTCATTTTTCTATTCAACTGGACGAGTCAACTTTACCTGGCAATGAAGCATTATTATTGGCATATGTTCGATTTGTTATAGACGAAGAAATCCATGAAGAGGTGCTATTCGCGGAAACTTTGGAGACGGACACTAAAGGCGAATCAGTATTTAATGTCCTGAGTGAGTTTTTTAAGGAAAAATCGATTCCATTTACAAACATTATTTCGGTGGCAGCAGATGGAGCTCCTGCCATCTTTGGAGATATCGTGGGTTTATAAGCCATCTTAAAAGAATTATACCAGGAGTAACTGCAATTCACTGTGTCATCCACCGACAATCAATTTGTGATTAAAGCATTTAGCAAAATAAGAAGCAATGCGTTGAATACCCGTTTATTTGCACAATTGTGCGACGAAAATGATGAAGACTTCCAACGATTGCTCTTACATACTGAAGTACGCTGGTTGTCGAAAGGTGCATGTTTAACAAGATTTTACTTACTTTTTGAATCAGTTTTAGAGTTTCTGGAAAGTAAAGATCCAGATTTAAAAGAAAACCTGATCAAATTGAAAGCAGACATCGCGTATTTGACAGATTTTTCAAAAAATTTAATGACATTAACTTGCAGTTACAAGGGGACAGCCTAAATTTAATAAAAACAAAGGGTGTAATTTCGGCTTTTCTTGGAAAATTGAAATTTAGGAAGCAAAATATTAGTCGGCGCGAATTCTCCCAGTTTCCAAACTTGTCACAGGCAGAATGTCTTGATGAGGATATTCAGACATACGTTCAACATTTAAATGCCCTGCATGATGACTTCAA
>CM032450.1:662155-728150 GCA_019049505.1 Pachyrhynchus sulphureomaculatus
ACCCATTATAGTTGAAAAATACAATAACACCGTTCACAGAACTACAGGGCACAAACCTAGCGAAATTAATAGGAAAAATGAAGAAAAAATATTATTAAATTCGTTTACTTATAAGAAAACTATTGACTTTAAGCACACCAAGCTTAAAGAAAACGACTTTGTTAGAATATCAAAGCAAAGAGAAGCATTCGATAAAGGATATACTCCGAACTGGTCTACAGAAATCTTTCAAATAAGAAAAGTACAGCTTACAAACCCAACTACTTACCTCCTAAAAGATGCTAATAATGAGGATATTAAAGGAAGTTTTTTATTCTGAAGAGTTGCAGAAAGTAAAGCATCCGGATGCATATTTAGTAGAAAAAATTTTAAGAAGGAAAGGAAATAGAGTCTTTGTTAAATGGTTAGGATTTGACAAATCTCACAATTCATGGATTTTAAAAAAAAGATGTGTTGTAATATATAATAAAAAATAAAACAAAAATTCAAATATAAGTATATCTTTATTATTTATAATTCACATCAATAAATCTTTCATTAAAAATTAGATTTCTATGGTTTTTACTCAAAATTGAAGAAAAAATATTTCACAATCTTTAACCTTAAAGAAAACGACTTTGTTAGAATCTCTAAGCAGCGGGAGGCATTTGACAAAGGTTATACACAAATTGGTCCACTGAAATCTTTCAAATAAGAAAAGTCCAGCTTACTAACCCAACTACTTACCTATTAAAAGATGGTAATAATGAAGATATTAAAGGAAGTTTTTATTCAGAAGAGTTGCAGGAAGTAAAACATCCCGATGCATATTTAGTGGAGAGGATTTTAAGAAAAAAAGAAAATAGAGTTTTTGTTAAATGGTTAGGATTTGACAAATTTCACAATTCGTGGATTTTAAAAAAAGATATATTGTAATATTAAAATAAAAAACCAATTTAAATTTACATATATGTTTATTTTTAATAATTCATATCACTAAACCTTTCATTATAAATAAGATTTCTATGGTTTTTCGTTTAAAATTGTAAAAAAAATATTTTCATAATATTTAATTTTATTTTTAAATCTTAACATATCTAAATAGTTTTTTTTCCATTTACATTTCCTAGCGTTTCGATAGGCAAAATCCCATGCTATTAGTATGTGGATTTTATTTTGACTCTCGTTGAAAGTCACACACTTCTTCGAAAAATTTTCTCTTTGTTCCATTTCTTGATAATTTAAGTTCCAATTCGTCGGGATAGACTCTCATTAGCTCCAACATGGTACACACATTTTCACTATTTGGGTTCTGAGGAGGATTTAAAGTGTTGTAGATATTTGTAAACAAATTTGAAGATTGATTATTCAAAGACAAAAACACTTTAAATTATTTCTTGAACTCTTGTCTTTTATATATTTGAATTCTGTAATCAATAATTTCCTGTAATTCCCACAGTTTGTCTATAGAATCAGAAGACAAACAAATATAATAACCACCATTTTCTTGCAGTTTTACTATGGGTTGGTGGTTGTATTTTTCCAAATATATTGTTATATTATCCAATTTAATAGGACTCTGATCTTCAAGATATGAATAAAAATAATTCACAATAATACCTTGATATCTTAGTAAATTCTTCCAATCTTCTTCATTTAAAGTTATCCGGAATCCTTGTTGTCCACCAATAATAACTTTTGGTAAAAAATCACTCAAACCAATTCCAACATTTAAAAATTTTGATGATGATGTGTTTAAATAATAAATTTTGGAATTGAGAAGTAGATTGTTTCTACGTTTCACATTATTCTTGGGTGTTGTGTAATAACCACTGTTCATTATTGGAATAACTAATGTATCAAATACTGGTTGAGAATATCTAGATAACTGAAATTGCTAAAATGTTGGGAACTTTATTATAGTATTTCCCCCACCACTGTTCCCCCACTAAATATAGGAAAGCCTTATTTCCAATATCTTAAATAAACAACTCCTGTTAAAGTGAGGAGTAACCATACACATATACAAATAAAAATGTTTAAAATAAAAGATAAAATACAATATATGTTTTCATTGTTCTCTTCAGTTTTGTATTCGGAGGAAAAATTAAAAGACGTTTTTTTATTTGTTACATCAAAATTATGTAATTGGTTTCTATTTCTTGTACAATTTACCGTGTAACAAATTTCTATCCAGTTTGTGTAAAAAATGGTGTTGTTATCATAGTAATATAAAATTTCGAAAAATTTGTTATCTTCCGTTAAATTAAAAATTTCATATGAAAATACGAATGTTTTATTATTGTTAATTTGTTCAAAGATCATATCACGACATAAATTATTTTTTGTTAGATCGCTATCATTTGAAAAACATACAACACCACGCTTTGTATGATATGGGTTATTAACTATTAACGTACAATTATAAAAAAATAATATAAAAGAATAAAACGTGAAATAGGAACCATTTTTCTTAATTTTATTTACTGTAATTTGGGATATTAGTCACAAAAATACTGTTAATATCAACAAGAGTTTATTAACAATAAAAATATTTACAAATTGTTCCATTATTTATATCTTAAAGTAGATACAAAAAATTTGTAATAAAATAATACAAATATATAAATAAAATACATCTTGATAACAATTTCTGGATCGTAATATTTTTATTTCGTAATTTTGTAATATCGTAAACACTGTACTAAATCACAATGTTTGTAAAGTTTATAATGTTCATCTATAGGACAATCGTTATACATCCACTGAAATATTTCAACACCACAATAATAACATTTACAAATATCTTCTTTCATTAAATAATAAAAACCTGATGCTGCCAATATTTCAGGATTCAACTTTCCATTCCATGCTTTGAAGGAATTTATTCTTTGTTCATAAGTTTTATATGTTATATTATCAATATCTTTTTCAAAAGATTCTAAACACATTTCAAACTTTTAGCAACAAAATGTGAGATAAAATTGAATGCTGAAATACCTTTCAATGTTATATATATCTCAATAAATTCAAGTAGAGGGAGTACAGTGAACGTCAAAAAATTCATCGTTTTCCCCAACCCACTGATAAAATGGAATGTCGTGATGTCCCCAAGCAAGAGTTTCGTAAGAATTTGGTATTTTGAATCTTTTATCATCTACGGAAGACAGAGCCAACTTATTAATTAATTCCGTATATATATTATGCATTCTAGATCGAAACACATACATAGAACAAAAGGTTTTAGAATTACGTTCCACAACATCCTTATAATCGATAATATCTAATTGTTTATTTATACTACTTTTTTTTTAACACCCTTAGCCTTTTTAATCGTATTAGTTTTGGTTTTTACACAATAAGCTTTCGCTCCAGTTCCATAGAAACATTCTATGATTTCACCAGCAAATTCATCTTTAAATTTACCCACTACAGACTTAGTAATTGGCATATTGTGAATATTATTTGGCTTATAATTAGAGGTGTCAAAAAAATCAATATAATTTTTCATATCTTCATAAACATTATCAGTATCTACCTCCAAAATAAAAGAGTCAGTATCTGTGTATAGTAACTTTACGTTGTCTTGATATAGAGGTTTTAAGAAATCATAAAAGAAACCATACATTATTGTTTTAGAAATATCTAAAATAGAAAATCCAACATAAACCGGTTTGTCATAATCGATTAGTATTTTATTCATTTGAATAGCAACTAAATTCTCATTAAATATTAATGATTCTTTGAAATGTGGTTTTGAAATTAAATTTTCAGCACCATCTTTCCTACCATTTTTTTCAAATTGGGTGACTAATCTGATGTCTGATCGTTTCTCAACATTTTCCATTGTTTTTCCATATATACTATTATTACTTAGCTTATAATTGTTTCTATTAAACCCATGTTTAGATTCATTTCTTAAATTAGTATTCAAATCTACATAACTCTTTAACCAAGGAGATTGTGTAAACTCCAAGATTCTATGAATTTTCTCTACCTTAAGTCCGTGTTGAATACATTGTCTTAATAAAGTATAATGTAGAACATATCGTTGTTTATTTTGTAAATTTGGAATTAATTTTGCATGTTTCGAATTAGGAGGTTTGTAATTCTCAGGACAAAAAGGATATTCGTTGTGAAAGTCGTGCAAATCAGAAGGATATATTAAATCAACTTCTAAAACATAACCTTTTTCTGATGTGTTTGAAACATTCATTACATTAAAATTATCCATTTGTTTTTGAGAGAGCCAAACAAAATTTTTCTCTGGAAGATATTGAGACATCGCATAGCCATAAATTCGTGGCATCTACGTACAATAAATATTTACTAGGCTTAGATGGGTCGAAAGTATCAAGGAATTTATTGTTTGCAATGGATTTTCTGGTAACACAAGTACTAACTCCTCCTCGCACATTATCTTTAAAAAAATGTAACATATCTGGGTCTGTTAAAAGCTCTAACTCTATGCCTACAAATTTTAAACATGCATCAAAACTTAATCCTGGAAAGCTATAGTAATGCGCAGGATCTAACTTATAAGTAGTTAAACAAGTTTTTCGAAAACTTTCAAAAATATCTGCTAAAAGCAGTACATCGGATTTTAAATAAATATCAGAATATTCTCCTATTGAATTACAATTGAACAAATTCCATACACGTTTAGCTCTGCAATATTCATCTGCAGTAATATGTTCTCCTGTTAAATCGTTATAAAAAAACTGTTCTTTTTCTGGTAATGTATCTTCATCTAACTTTGCATAATCAGTAATGTAACTGTATGGAAAAAAAAATAAACCCCTTTTTGACGGATCAAATCAAACTGTTCCTTTGTATTGAAAAATTTTAAAACTTCTTGAAATTGTTGATCCTCTAGGGTATTAGATAATTTTGATAATGAAGATGATAAAAATTGAAAAGAGTCAATAAATCTTATGCAAAACGGTTTTTTTTTTAGCTTTTTTGTTTGCTTATCAAAGTATGTGTCTACATTAATATATTTTTCAAACGAAATATATTTTTCTTTATTCTGAGCAATTACTTTCAATTGTTCGTTATTTTGACATAAATTTTTGATAAATAAATGAGCATCATAATTTTTTAAGTTGTGTAGGATAACGGGAATATAATTTGGTAATTTGAAATTTAAGTTACATTTAGAATGTGCCGGTCCTCTGTAAAGACCTGTTAGGTGATCATGATCTGCGACCTTATCACCTTCATTAATAATAGTTTTATTGCAAATATGACATTCGCCTGTATAATTATAATGTATTTTATCTAACTCGTTCAATTTACTCATCGGCTTATTTAATTTTAAATATTTATTATAGATATCGAACACATCTCTTTCGATTAATTTAATAAAAACCTGATCACAATTGGAACCCCTATAAAGTTCATACTTAGATGCGCGATCATCAAATGAACATTTTATATAATAAGCAAAAGAATATGGAATATGTTCGTATTGTTTAATAGTATAGGAACAGTTAGGATATAAATCATTTATGTTACTATCTAACGGTTTAAGAATACATTCAAAATCAGCATAAATAACGAAAGGAACTTCAATTTGTTTTTGAATATTAGCAAATTTAAGAATATTTCCGGGCACTATATTGCCAAACTTATCAACTTTGGGTGCAGATGATGGTAAATTAATTCTAACATGATCACAGTCATATTCATTATGTCTCATTAAACCATCATTATTGGGAAAATATTGTAAACATCCATCGCATAGAAACTTTTTTCCATGATGTTTTGAAAGTTGATTAGAAACTAATCTGGACAAGTCTTTAATACAACAATAATGAAAATTCCCATCATCATCACTAATTAAAAGTAAATTAACATGACGTTCTTGTTTTTGCTTTGTATAATGTAATGGTCCTACAACTTCATAACAATATGTTAGATCTGTTTTCAACTTTTCTAATCCATAAACATTTATAGAAATATTATTTAAAAGTTCAAATTTCGATATATCTTTTAACTTACAAGGAACATCCAAACCAGAAATGTCATATAAAGTAGAAAAATGGGGGTAAGACGAAAGATGATCTTCACGTCCGGTGGGTTCGTGTAAAGCTGCGGTTAAAGACCAAAAGAAGCAGTTGTCGTCCTCGTTGCGCATATTGATGATGGCGTGCTTATTGGCAATTTCTTGAGGTAAAGGAATATACTGTGAAGCTCTCAGAGGATTGTGCTTATTTACATTGACCTCTAAATATAGAAGTTTGACCAACGTCCAACCTGCAACAACAGAAATATATATTAAAATATTTTAATTTTAGCATTCTAAAAGTTAGTATTAAAAATATCTGTTAAAAGGAATAGGAACGGACGGAATATAAAATAAAATTGAAAAAATATAAAAAATTTAAAAACAAGATAAACGTACCAGAATCTCTTTCGGCTAGCTCGTCTGCTTTTCTGTCAATTGTTTCGTAAAAACCTTCAATTATTTCGGAGACGCTGCAAATCGTCTTGTATTGTGTGTTGAACGATTTGACACTGTAGGTGAGATTAGTGGGGTGTAGATATAGTCCAAAGGGCTCTGCGTTGGCCTTGATACAAGTATGTTGTCGTAAAGCTCGCTTTAGTAGGTCATTAACTTTTTGGGCAAGTTCTTCAAAAAAAACTGCTAACATTGACATGATCTTTGTCTGGGTTAATGCGGTAGGAAATTATTCGTTCCTTAAAAGCTGATTTTATCACTTCGATTCCCAAAATTCTCGAAGAAGTGATAACTCGTTGCTTGTGGTTGTTAGACTTCAAATGACTTCCCCACGATCTTCTAATGACATCTTTTTCGCAATCTTTACAATATTTAATTGCTTCTGAACAAAAGAAAAAAATTAAATTAGACGTGAAGATATTACATATTTAAGTAAAGAAATTGCAATAGCATGGTGATGTTTTATAGGAAGACAAACTTGTTATTTCCAAACCGTTCTGCAAAGCAAGGCGGCGAGATCGACGTGGGTCAAGAACCCTGTACAACCTGTTGTACAGTGTTGTTGACCCAAGTTGATCTCGCCGCCTGGCTTTGCAGAACGGTTTGGAAATAACAAGTTTGTCTTCGTATGCAAGCAACTGTAAGAAGTTGTGTAATTGGCTTGAAATTAAATATGTTAAATAAAATATGTCCATAATAAATACAGATAGTGTTAACTTTCAACTTCTTTCAATAGAGTGTTTGTATATTTAATTTAACTCTCATCCAACAAGTATTTGCTAATAAAATAAAAAAATATGTTAAATAAAATAACAAAACTTACCCCTTCTAATTGTTGAATTTTTAGGTGGTGATTGTTGACCGCTAAGGTACGAAGGTTTACACAACTTTCTCATGTGTCGATACAAGTTGTCGCGTCTTGTAAATTGTCGTTGGCAAGTTTTGCAGATGTGCATTGTTAAAACAGTTGTATGCTAATGTGAGAATTTGAAATTATAACCCATTATAATACATAAAAATATTGAGAGTAGAGAAAATTAAGAATTAAAAATTTAAAATATTAAAATTAAAAAATAAAATTAAAAATTAACGTTTGCCAATTCGTTAAAGCAGTTCTTTATCCTATCCGACATTAGAGTTTCCTCAGAAGAAAGATTTCTGAAATTTTCATATGAATTTAGGGAAAAGGCCAGACTTTTTAAATTCGAAACAAATCTTCTGGAAAATTTCGTATTTTTATGTTTGGCTTTAACAATCAAAAAATCTTTTTTTAGAGAATTAATATTCGGAGAAGTTTGTGTATCGCGATCTATAGAAATGATGGAATTGGTTTGTGTGGAAATAGAATTATTGCTTAATTCAAATTCTTGCAGGTTGAAGGGTTCAGTGAATAAACTTGGAGACTTAGGAGACAGGGTTGACTGACAAGGGTTTTCTGGAGTTAAACAATCGAACTGTGAATTAAGCAAAGGGGGTTTTGGTTGAGCACATGGAATTTCAAAATCATTTGAATTTTCTTCGACAATTAAACATGTTAGATTAGTATTATTGAAATTTGGAGAAGTAGACGGTGAAGAAAATTCGGAAGAAGTGGAAGAAAGAGTGGGCGAATTGGAAGAATGTGTAATAGAATAAAAATCTGCATTTTGTTGTGGTGACAATGGCCTAGGTTGAGAACAAGGAATTGACAAATTTGAGTCGCTAGAGTTTCCTTCGAAAGTAGATTTAAACAATAATTTCATATTTTTTTCAACTGTAGCAGGTTTAATTAAATCCTCTACAGTTGTATCTTCAATATCAAAATTTGACTCAGAAATAGATGAGAATTGAGACAAATTATTTATATTATCAAAATTAAAATTTTGAGATAAAAGTTCATCTATTTCTCGTGCAATTGGAAGATTAGGTGACTCTAGCGAGAAATTTTGATTCGAAGTGTCCAAAGTTGACTCTGACACAGGAAATTGTCTATTAATTTGGTTGTCAGAAGAAAGAGATTTTTAGCTTTATGTGCCAGCTCCAAAATATTATAATTTTGGGCATTAATTTGGTCTTCCTCTATACGTTCCCTTATAATGGCGTCAATATCAGATAAATCAGTATTATTATTTAATCCTTGTATATTCACACCATCATCAAGCAAACTTAAGAGGCTATCGTTGTCAGAGAAAGAATTGCCAAAATTAAAATTAGGTATATCTAAACTTGTCAATTCCATGGTACTTACAGTTGGATTAAAAGACATTATTACTCACAACAAAAGGATACAAACAAAACTGGCAAATTTAAAATATAAAAAACACAAAAATATTTAAAAAATAACAAAATATTGTACAACACACATACAAAAACAGAAACTTGACAAAATTTGTACTAGTACCGAACGCGAGAAAATAATGCTCTACCTTAGGCCAAAGCAGAATTTATACTGTTTGAAGAAGGTCAAGCCAAGCCACGCCAAGCCAACGCCTCTCCCACTTGACCGGTCATTGCTACTTCACCTACCTTCCCCCAACCCCGCGCCCCGCGAACGCCCCCCCCCCGCGACCCCGCAAACCCTCCCCCCTCGGGGCTCCCTCGAATCCGCCCCACCTACTTGGCCGAGCATTACAACTTCACCTACCTTCCTCGGCGAACCCCCCCCCCCAAAAAAAAAAAACTTGTATAAAATAGATATATAAACGAGATTGGGGAAGAGACATATGATGTGACTAATAAAAAATATGGAAAGTAATAAAAATCGAAGAATAATATAAAAAGTAGATATGTTTAAAAAATAGATCTAATGAATAAGAAGATATGTATAAAAAAATAGATATATATATAGGAAGGAGATCGGGAGAGGGAAGGTGACGGGGAGGGGGTGTCCCCCTTGGCGGAAAAAAAAAAAAAAAAAAAAGCATTTTGAGGCATTTTCCGGGCCTAAAAATCAAAAATTTAGGAAAAATTAGGTGGGGGAAAGGGGTAGGAAATTGCTTTTATTGGTGTTTAAAACAAAAAAAAGTAAGGAAAGGGAAGTAAAGTGATCTCTTGCCTTTCAAACCTTCTCCTACCATTCAGATTTGTTTGATATAAAAGCTCAGCTTTTAGAACTGCTTGGTATATTCTCACTTCATCAGTTGTTTAGATTTTAAATCTAAAACTTTAAACAAAAAAAAAAATGTCTTTCAAAATTCACGTTACTAGCCACTTTTCGTTCGAAGTATATGACTCAAATAACCGACTTGTGCCGCAAAACCAACTAGTTAATCCGACGCCAGAAATCAACGATATTTGGATCTATGTACGAAATCCAAGCGAAGCTGGAGAAATAAGTCCCGTAGGATCAATCGAGACGACCAACTGGACTGTTCACGAGGGATGGAGCCCCTTCCTACCCGACAGACCTATTGTCAGCACCCCGCCAAATGTTCCAATTGATGAGAGTTGGGATCAACCTTCAGAGATGTTGGAGGACGACAGACCTATTTTCAGCACCCTGCCAAATGTTCCAATTGATGCGAGTTGGGATCAACCTTCAGAGATGTTGGAGGACTACAGACCTATTTTCAGCACCCTGCCAAATGTTCCAATTGATGCGAGTTGGGATCTACCTTCAGAAATGCTGGAGGACTGGGAGCTACCATTAATCCATCAAGCTAATGTGATGGACGAAGACGAAGAAGAAGAAGAAGAAGAAAAAAGGAGATAGAAGAAGAGGAGAAAGAAGAAAAAAACGTTAATACTATTTTTTTTCTTTTTAAATAAAACAAATTTATATTTTATTTGTTTGTTTTTAATCTAAGTTCACCTCCATATCTATTTTAAGAAAAGTTTAAGAGATTAAATAGGAGTACTTTTAGATTGAAATTTTTTGGTTAATAAAATCTGAACTATTGATGAAGTAAGAATATCAAATAAACTTATTTAACTTTTAATGTTTTTGTTTTTTAATTACCCTTCTTAACTAGAATAAGAAATGCTTAACGAGTTGAAATAGAAATTAGAGTGAAAATTGACAACTTTTTGTTTGCTAAAACCTTAATTCAGCTAAATAAATTAAAAATCTTTGAAAATTATTGTGTATTGCAATTTTATTTTTATAAGCAAATAATCAAAGTGAGACTGGACTTTCTTATATCATGAAATTCTTACGCCTTCCACTTATATGCAAATTTATTTTTATTAGAACTTGTGGGAATACAAGGAGGAGGAGGAGGCAAAATTTTGCCTCCTCCTCCTCCTCCTCCCTGCATTCCCACAAATACACTACTCATCCTTGACTTCACTATGGGAATAGTAGGTGGTGTTTTTCCTTGGAAATCGACAGTAGAATGTGAAGCAAAGAGTTCAATCAACAAGTTGGCTTTTTCAACAGGTATCGTTGCAATAGAATTATCTGGCCGTGTGAGTGGTTGTTTAGTGGATTTGGTGAAATTTTGACTACCTGCCTAAGCGACTGCCCAAAAGGACCTGGAATTGTTGGGACAAGGTGTATGTATTTGATCTACTAGCGAGCCTTCCTAAAGCTTAGAAATGCGTCCCAACGATTTGTGGAAACTGAAGAGTTGAAAACCTTAGCGCACAATTAGCTGAACTTCAAGGCGTCGAAGTTTTATGCCAAGGGTTGGAAGAAACTTCTTCCTGTCCAAAGTATTTGGTACTAAATAGTGACTACGGAGAAAAATAAAATTACTACGTGTGTATATGAAACTACAAACAAAGTCTTCTTTTTATTATAGACTGACCGTTACTTTTGAAACTGCGGTTTTTATAATATGATATTCTTCATCTTTAAAATATTTTACTTCTATTCTTTTTAGTGTTCCGTACGGAACACTTATAAGATCACTTCGGTGTCTGTCTGTCTGTCTGTCTGTCTGTCTGTCACCCGATTTTTTCCGAAACTATTTGACATAAAAGTTGAAATTTGGTAATAATATATGAATTGATGGCCTTATCAGAGCCATGTAGTTTTAAAAGTTAAATTTTGACTTAAGGGGATAGTTTTGGGGGGTGAAATCGGCAGTGAAAAAAAAAATTACTGGGTCATCGAGTGTGGTGTCAAATGAAAGCTTGTAAAACACGAGTAAAAAATGTATATATAATGTAATACTTGCGCGCACTTTTCTTTGTATTATTTTTAAAAAATCGCGAAAAATCGCTGTCCCGCGCCTTATCTCGAAAAGTACTTATCAAAAAAATTTTGAAAAAATTCAGGAATATTTTCCACGGGGTGTAGATTGAACGAAAATTATCACGAGTGCATTACCTTTAATAATTTTTTTGGTATTTAAAAAAAAACAAAAATTTCAAGGTCATTAGATTTCTGTAAAGATTGGAAACAAACTTTGTTGAAAACTCATTTGGGGTGTGTTTTGTGAAGTCACTGATCATTTTATACATCTGTAACAAAATTTTTTATTTTAAAAGCAATCAACGTACAGAACACTAATTGCTCAAGTTCAACTTGCACTTGACCGGTTATTTAACTTTACGATGTAATTTTTTAGCATATGATAACCAATGAGCTATTGTATTCGAAATATTGTTAATAAACAATTCTTTTAGCAATCGGTAGTGTCCCAAGTCCGTCTGACTGCTATCAAGTTCTTAGAGGTTTAAAAACATTGGCTTTAAGAATCCGACAACATAACAAAAATGCAATTCGATGTGCGAAATATTTGGAAACTCATCTCAAAGTAGAAAAAGTTCTACATCCTGGTAAGTTTAAAATTCATAAATCAGTGCTACTGTCGATCATAATAAATTAAATTAAAATATTACTTCATATGTTCCGAAATAAGAATCGTTTTTAGTGTTCTGTACGGAACACTTATAAGATCACTTCGGTGTCTGTCTGTCTGTCTGTCTGTCTGTCTGTCACACCCGATTTTCTCCGAAACTATTTGTCATAGAAACTTGAAATTTGGTAATAATATGGGAATTGATGGCCTCATCAGAGCCATGTAGTTTTGAAAGTTAAATTTTGACTTAAGGGGTTAATTTTGGGGGGTGAAATAGGAAGTGAAAAAAAAATTTTTTTACTAGTTCATCGAGTGTGGTGTCAAATGAAAGGTTGTGAAAACACGAGTAAAAAATATACATATAATGTAATACTTGCGCGCACTTTTCTTTGTATTATTTTCAAAAAATCGCGAAAAATCACTGTCCCGCGCCTTATCTCGAAAAATACTTATCAAAAAATTTTGAAAAAATCCTGGAATATTCTCCACTTGGCGCAGTGAGAAAAAAAAAAAAAACGAAAAATCGTGTTTCAAAATTGTCTAGAGCCTTCAATTTTGGTTCGATTTGGACGATTTTTTTTTTAAACTGAAGCTTATTAAATTCCGAACAAAGTTGTCGGAGCCAATTTTGCAATTAAACTTTTGTTTCAAAATGGCGGACGTCTTCAAAATGGCGGTTTCTGATTATATAGCGACTGAGACACAGAAAACGCTTACAGTTGCAAACCAAGTTGTGCTAAAACTTTCTTGCTCGATTCAATTTTGGCATCCGCCATACTTGATTTGTCATTTTAAGTCAATTGTTGAAACATATTTATAATTAACAACCTTAAAGAAATTATTTATGCAAATGTTATGGATATAAAATAATAATGGTACGTTTATTCATATTTATAATACTTTTATTGTTCATGGCAGCCATTTTGGGTTCATTATTATTAATCTTGTAACTGTGATATTAGATATATTATCTGCGACATAAAAAAATATACATACACGCATTTTAGCACAACTTAGTTTGAAACTGTAAGCGTTTTCTGTGTCTCAGTCGCTATATAATCAGAAACCAACGTCCGCCATTTTGAAACAAAAGTTGAATTGAAAAATCGGCTGCGAGTTTGCTCGGAACTTAATAAGCTTCAATTTAAAAAAAAAAAATCGTCCAAATCGAACCAAAATTGAAGGCTCTAGACAATTTTGAAACACGATTTTTCGTTTTCCCCACTGTGCAGAGGGTAGATTGAACGCAAATTATCACGAGTGCATTACCTTTAATAATTTATCTGGTATTTAAAAAAAAAACAAAAATTTCAAGGTCATCAGATTTCAGTAAAGATTGGAAACAAACTTTGTTGAAAACTCATTTGGGGTATGTTTTGTGAAGTCACTGATCATTTTATACCACCGTAACATAAATTTTGACTTAAGGGGTTCGTTTTGAGGGGTGAAATCGGAAGTGAAAAAAAATTTTTTTTACTAGGTCATCGAGTGTGGTGTCAAATGAAAGCTTGTGAAAACACGAGTAAAAAATATATATATAATGTAATATTTGCGCACACTTTTCTTCTTATTACTTTTAAAAAATCGCGAAAAATCGCTGTCCCCTACCTTATCTCGAAAAGTACTGATCAAAAGATTGGAAACAAACTTTGTTGAAAACTCATTTGGGGTATGTTTTGTGAAGTCACTGATCATTTTATACCACCGTAACATAAATTTTGACTTAAGGGGTTCGTTTTGAGGGGTGAAATCGGAAGTGAAAAAAAAAAATTTTTTACTAGGTCATCGAGTGTGGTGTCAAATGAAAGCTTGTGAAAACACGAGTAAAAAATATATATATAATGTAATACTTGCGCACATTTTTCTTCGTATTACTTTAAAAAAATCGCTAAAAATCGCTGTCTCCTACCTTATCTCGAAAAGTACTGATCAAAAAATTTTGAAAAAATTCTGGAATATGCTCCACGGAATATAGATTGAACGAAAATTATCTCGAGTGCTTTGCCTTTAATAATTTATTTGGTATATATATATAAAAAAAAAAAAAAAAAATTTCAAGGTCACCAGTTTTCAGTAAAGATTGGAAACAAACTTTGTTGAAAACTCATTTGGGGTGTGTTTTGTGAAGTCACTGATCATTTTATAACACTCTAACAATTTTTTTTATTTTAAAAGCAATCAACGTACGGAACACTAATTGTGCAAGTTCAACTTGCACTTGACCGGTTTTTTTTTTCTTATGTCAATGACTAACCGACTAACCACTTAGATTACTTTAAAAAGAGTTTCCATTAGGAGAGACAATTTCAAGGAGTGATAGTTCTGAGCCGGTGGCTTTTAAACGTAAGAGTTTTCAAGGTAGCTTTTTAAACTAGTTATCTTATATTTCACCGATTCCCCCTTTAGTTTCCCTACGGTAGAATTGCTGGTTCGTTGTGCTATTAGAAGATCACAGACATAAAGTCACTCATCTCTTTTACATCGATGACCTAAAATTTTATGCTTCTTCAGAACAAGTATTTTAAATAATGGGAACTTTAAATTAATAACAAAGAAATTGAGAACAATAAAAATTACATATAAATTTAAAACAGTCTGACATTTTTCTCTACATAATATTTCTGTTCAAATTAACACTGTTAAAAAATAACACAATTTTCAGATTTCTCGACTAAAAACACCCTCGCGACTATCCTTCGCCACTACATCCACGAACTCCAACAGGTTGTCGCCCGTGAAGCGACCTTCGAGGTTGTTCTCATAGGAGATAACCAATTTTATAACTCTATCTGTAGCTATTTGGGAATACTCGGTCCTACAATTGGCTGAACAAAGCTATTTCTTCCATTATTGTTTCGTGCCCTGTTCCCCTATTCCTGGAAATTTGGAAGTCTTGCGACTTGTTTACTAGGTTTTCTAATATTCTAAAACCGTCTTTGGCGCCGCAAACTCCAGGTTCTTTTGTTACTAGCCGGACGGCGTTATCCTGGTTACTCCCATCTTTCCTCTAGTCCATTTCTACCTGAGGAGTTGCTCCAATGGTAGAGCTCTTTCTTCAGCAGAGGATAAGACAACTCTAACCTTCGTCTTAATGCTAACTCTTCTTCTCCTCTTTCTTTAGGTCTCCTGAACGTTGGGTCTATTCACCTGCACTTTGCTACAACTGAACTACGACTGTAAAAATTAGAACAAATTTCAAATTTCTCGACTGAAAAAAAAACCGTATATATATATATATATATATATATATATATATATATATATATATATATATATATATATATATATATATATATATATATATATTATATATATATATATATATATATATATATATATATATATATATATATATATATATATACGTATATATATATATATATATATATATATATATATATATATATATATATATATATATATGTTGTAACATTCATTTTTTCCTAGATTTTAAGACCATGTAATGTTACTGATTTTTCACTTCAAATTGTACTTATTTTCATTTTTGTATCGAACGGTATATTAAACAGAGATTCCAAGACGTTCGGTATATACTGTGCAGTGCGGGTTCCTGACCGAATCTACCGCTACGCCGCGATTGGTGAAATGTATCCGCAGTTTTGGTTCCGGCGTCGCCATATTACCGGCAGAGTTTGCATGGTTTATTTAAGGGTCCGAGAAACGACTGTCTAGGTTCATTTCCACCGAACCGCCAAGTAGGCTAATTTCCATCCAGCCGCCGAGTAGGCGAGGCTAATTTCATCGGAGCCGCCAAGTAGGCTTCCTTCGACTGAGCTACAGAAAAAGCTCATAACAACCATCATGCGAGCTAAGTAAAGCACCAGTTTCTTAATGAAAAGCCGTAGTGGGGTCTCTAAGTGTTTGCTAGAAAAGTGTGAAATCGGTCGTTTTTTTTTTTTTTTTTTTTTTTTTTTTTTATGGGTCTAGCACACGTGCTACAGGGAAGTCCCTAAAGCGCTACAGGAGCGACACGTGTGCGGAGAAAGCGATTCACGTTGTTCTTGAATCGCTGTAGATTGTACTCGATGGGAAACACAGTCCTGGGTAAACCATTCCAAAGGTATGATGTTCTCCATATAAAAGACTGCTTGAAAAGCGTTGTACGAGGAGTAACAAGCTGAACCTCATACGGATGTGAAGCATTAGCGCGACGCGTACCTCTAATATGCACCGCTCTGGGAGGAATTAAACGGGCCACATCCTTCGAACACTTTCCATAAAAGTACCTGTAGAACAGGCTCAAGTCGCCAACCGCTCTTCGATGTTCCAGCGAATCAAGGCCGTCGGTCAGTTCCGGGTGTCCAATCAGACGCACAGCTCTTCTCTGGATAGAATCCAACAAATGCAGTGTATGTTTGGGAGCGGAGCTCCAAACATGGGAGCAGTATTCCATAGTTGGTCGAATTTGAGCTTTGTAAAGAATTAACAGTTGTTGTGGAGTGTAAAGCTTTCTGGTTCGAAACAATATTCCCAACTTTTGAGAAGCTCTTCTTGCTATGCCTGCAACATGTTCATGCCAGGACATATTTGCTCCCAAATTAACGCCTAACAGATTGAGTGACGATGTTAGAGAGATGGAGTGCCCCGACATAACTATGTCGGGTTCTGCAAGGTTAACTTTTTTAGAAAAAACTGCCGCCTGGGTTTTTGTTTGTTGTGTTGTTTGTTTCCACTTGGTTACTGTCACCCCGAGATAGAATTTCTTCCAGGTCTTTGTTAAGTTGAATGACTTCCTGCTGTCTGCGGATATTCGTCTGAGTAGTCGATGTCCGAGCGTTCAAAGTGAATGAAGAGATAAGTGTACTGTCATCTGCAAAGCTGTAGATTGGATTCTCGGTCTTTTCCAGCAGATCGTTAATATAAATGAGGAAGAGAGTAGGAGACAGTATGGAACCTTGGGGCACACCGGCGTTGATAGTGAAGGTGTTAGAAAGAAATCCGTCAACTGCCACTCGTAAAGAACGCTCTCTGAGGAAACATGAGAGCCACAAACAGAACTTTTCAGACATACCATAAGAACGTAGCTTAGCCAACAGCCCATCGTGCCAAACACGGTCAAATGCCTTGGATATGTCAAGAGCAACCGCTCGAGATTCTCCAAAGTGTTCAATTGCGCTGTTCCAAACATGTGTTACATAAGTCAGAAGATCTCCTGTTGATCTATTTTTACGAAAGCCATATTGGTGATCACTAATAATGTTGAATCCTTCAAGATATTTTAGAAGATGCTGATTGATAGCCTTTTCCATGACTTTCGATATTATTGAGAGTAGTGCGATTGGTCGGTAGTTATTTGGCAAGGTCTTCTTGCCTTTTTTAGGTATCGGCTGAACTGTGGCACATTTCCAGCAGGAAGGAAATATTCCCTTTCTGTAGGATAGGTTGAAAAGTCTACAGAAAACTGGTGTTAGTTCCCTCGCACAGTTCTTGAGAACTATGGCAGGTATTCCGTCAGCGCCTGAAGCCTTTTTGGTGTCTAGCTTCATCAAAATACGTTTTATGATACGCTGTCTGAAGACAATATCGGGCATCCCCGACTGCACTATGGGAATAGTAGGTGGTGTTTTTCCTTGGAAAACGACAGTAGAATGTGAAGCAAAGAGTTCAGCCAACAAGTTCGCTTTCTCAACAGGTGTCGTTGCAATAGAATTATCTGGCCGTGTGAGTGGCGGTATGGTGGATTTGGTGAAATTTTGACTAACTGCCTCAGCGACTGACCAAAAGGACCTGGAATTGCCGGGACAAGCGAGAAGTTTGTTTCTAATCCGTTGATTGTGTACCTCCTTGGTTTCGTCGATAATTTCTTTGCATCTGTTCCTGGCACGAACAAAGATGTTACGATTTATGGTGTTAGGATCTTCACGCCACTGTCGGTATGCAAGATGTTTAGAAGCAACAGCTTCTTTGCATTTTAGGTCAAACCAAGGCTTGCCGTTGGAAGGGCATTTCTTCGAAAAAGGGATGTAAGCCTCCATACCGGCCAAAATAACATCGGAAACCTCTCTGGCGCAGTCAGATGGGTCGTCGGATCTAAAACAAACGTCCAACCAAGGGAAAGTTCGAAAATATTCCATGAGATCTTCCCATTTAGCAGATTTGTAGTGCCAAATCTTGCGCGGTTTGGGCGCCTCTCTGTCACTGATTGGTAGAATACTCGATGTCGAAAGTAGTTTATGGTCGGAAGAACCTAACGGTGGATTTACGCTGACCGTGTAAATCTCCGGATTGGTAGTTAAAAACAGATCAAGAAGACTGGCGAACTCTCCGTCTCGATCAGGGATCCGTGTTGGTTCATCAAATTCCATCAAAGCCGGAATAAGAACAGTAAGTTACCAAAGCATCCTTCAATAGACCTATCCCTGAGTAGTGCCTTAACAGCAATTTAAAACTGACTAAAAAGTGAAGTGAAAAGCACTATTTTTCGTCTTCGGGGGTTGTCATAGTTCAGAATTTAAATGTAATAACTACTAGTTAGGCTAGAATTTTTTTTGTAGAACTGCAAAGGTTAGAACTTTTTATTTTTAAAAACATGAATAAATTTTCTTTTTGTTGATTAAAGCTAGTGTCTCACTGAATACCTATTTTTCTTTTCGGGATAAGTTGTACTAGACTAATTCTTTTTAGTAATACCCATAAAACCCTTCAGTATTTTTTCATTTTTTTTTAACTGAAGTTAGATCCTTTCCATTTTAAAATGAATGGTGCCCAAAAAACTTGTACAACTGAAGCTTTTTAAAAATAGAAAAAATTCCAAAAAGACGTACAAAAATTATCTCTTACCCATATCTCTCTACCAAGGAAAACTGAGCTAGTGTGTGTTTAATTTCTTTAGTTCTTTTAAAATCAGGATTCACTCAATTCATTATCAGAAATTAAAGCGGGGCTGCAAGAAAATTGTGCTCAAGCGTGGGACAAACAACTTCTCACAGGGTACAAAAAAAAAAA
The DNA here is from genome assembly GCA_019049505.1 of Pachyrhynchus sulphureomaculatus. Taxonomy (NCBI): domain Eukaryota; kingdom Metazoa; phylum Arthropoda; class Insecta; order Coleoptera; family Curculionidae; genus Pachyrhynchus; species Pachyrhynchus sulphureomaculatus. Next base: position 681,290 of record CM032450.1, read on the forward strand.
AAAGATGCCTCAAACTGAGAACAGTTTCGCATGTTACAAAATTACGCCCAAGCTTGGGGCAACAATTTTCAAACGGTACAAAATGACGCAGTCTACGTGGGGCGCAATTAAACACCTTTCCATAGGCTACAAAATGACGCCTCAAAAAGCGGGTAAGTTCACACCTTACAATGTATATATATATATATATATATATATATATATATATATATATATATATATATATATATATATATATATATATATATATATATGTATGTATATATATATATATATATATATATATATATATATATATATATATATATATATATATATATATATATATACATACATATATATATATATATACATATATATATATATATATATATATATATATATATATATATATATATATATATATATATATATATGTATGTATGTATGTATGTATGTATGTCTGTATGTATGTATATATATACAGTCCCTGGCCAAATTATTAGACGCACTGTATTTTTTTTAGTAATTTTATGTTTCTTAAGAGTTTTTATGCAATAATGGTATATTTAAACTACAATATTATTGATTTTTATTTAAAAGAATTGTTGTAGACTACATATTTGTATTTATTTTTAACATATGGCAACACTGTGTTGACAAAGTGATACATGAACGTAAATAAGTACAAACCTGTATCAGTCGCGATCGGAATCGAATCAGGTACGGACGTGTTTCTGTGGCTTTATGGACTGTGATTGTTTGTTTAACAGTTTTATACTACTCAGTTATTAGTTTATTTTGTATGCAGTGTTTTAAAAAAGTAATTGGACTATTTTCATTATGGGTAGAAAAGGCGATCTTTCACTACGTAAAAAAGCTGAAGTGAAGGCCCTTGTGATTGCGAAAACATTTACAAACCGAGAAATATCACGAAGATTGGAGGTTTCTGAAGCTAGTGTACGACGCATAAAAAAAGAAAATTGAGTCAGGGAAGGAATTAAGCCCGAAAAGAAAGAAAAGATGCGGTAGAAAACCAATTTTCACTCCACGGTCAGAGAGATGTTTGAAGAAAATTTGTGTAGAAAACAGATTTGCTACCACAAAGGTAATAAAATCACAACTCCAGGATGCTAGCGTAAATGCTTCTGAGCGCACTGTTCGAAGAAAATTAAAAGAATTAGATTTTAAGGCCTGTCGCCCCGCCAGGAAGCCCAAGTTAACAGCTGCAATGAAAGCAAAGCGCCTGAAGTGGGCCAAACAATGGCAAGACAAAGATGTGGACTTCTGGAGATCGGTAAGATACAGCAATTTAATCAATAATTGATACATTATTATCATTTTCAGTTAAATAACGCAAATAAACATGGAAGTTTATATATTTTTTCTATTTTTGACAGGTCTGCTTCAGTGACGAAAGCACATTCGAAATTTTGCAGAATAAAGCTCAGTATGTGCGTCGTCGTCATGGAGAAAAGTTTCATCCTGATTGTGTCGTCCCGACGGTTAAACATCCCACCAAAGTGATGATTTGGTCAGTCATCAGCGGCCAGGGCACTGGACGTCTGTACGTCGTCAAAGGAATAATGAGGCAAGATCAGTACAAAGAAGTATTACAAAATCGGTTGATTCCGCAGCTCAGACAATGGTTTCCAAATGGGGAACCATTCACTTTCATGCAAGATGGAGCTCCCTGCCACACTGCTCGGTCTGTTAAAGCTTTTTTGGCAGAAAAAAATATCCCTCTGTTGGATTGGCCCTGATATGAACCCCATTGAAAATGTGTGGGAGCTGATGAAAAGAGAAGTGGCTAAAGATGTGATTACCAACAAAACCCAGCTCCTAGAAAAGATTATTCATGTGTGGAATCATCATCCTCAAATGCAGGAGACAGTACAATCTTGCATTGATAGCATGCCGCGCAGAATTAAAGCTTTGATAGCGGCTAAAGGTGGCTCAACTAAATATTGACTTTTACTAACATTAATTTCACTTTTCTTTAAGACTTAATAAACTTATGCTTTTCTAAATTAATGCTGTTTTATTTATGTCAAATAAATAGGTAATTGATTGGATAATATAAAAATAAAAAACAAATCAATTTAAAATAATAAAACGGTACAATATCACTCGGTAATTAATATTTTACATGAAATCTTGCAGTGCGTCTAATAATTTGGACAGGGACTGTATATATATATATATATATATATATATATATATATATATATATATATATATATATATATATATATATATATATATATATATATATATATATATATATATATATATATATATATATATGCAACTTTGGTTCATAGAATTTCTTCTCGGTTCTAGATAAGTTTAAATGTTGAAAACTACGACGGTCATTCAATAAGTAACGAGACAAGCTCTAGTTTACGTTTATTGCAGGGCTGTCAAGGTCATGCACATTTCGTGCCGATTTCGGAGGCAACGCCTCACGCTCCCTCACCACTGCTAGATGTTAAGCGGCCGAGCCGCCGATCGCGCGGTCTCAGGAACGGCTATGAGAGACATAGGAGGAGCGCATTGTATTTGGTAAGTCTTTATGATAATATTATAGTTTTTCTCTTTTATGAAATATTATGATATATATATATATATATATATATATATATAACGATAATATTAAATAATATTAATAATTATGATTAATTATTAAATACTTAATGACGGTTTAAAAAATATATGCGATCGCAGCATAGCTCTATAATAATATAATAATTATATTAGTAAAAAGTACAGCTATTAATATTTTGACAATAGATTTCCACATCACCCATGAGGTACTATTGTTAATGCGTTTTTTAAAGTGGTTTCCCCAGTAGGCCTATTCCACTGATTATTAGCAAAGATTTTGAAATATAAATATATTATTATAAAAAAAAATATAAAAATGAAAAAGAAATGAACGAGGAACCGAAGAAGAAGGGAAAGCAAAGAAACAGTTTTTCGAATTTATTGCGATCTTTTGGGTCGTTTACACGATTCTACAAGGGATTCTATATCCACAGGGAACTAACCTGAACTAACTCGTATTAATGATGAGAGTGATTTATCACTCAAGGAAGAACGACTGTCTGTCTTCACTAAATTCATTTTAGAAAAGGAGCATTCGCACAAATATGTGGACCCAAACATGGAGAAAATTTGAAGACCGAAATCTCTAAGATGCTGATAACAAGATGCGTCTAAAAATTTTAAGAGTTCGACTCCCTTTTCCGGCTGTGTTTTCAAAGAAAAATGATTTTGCAAGTCGCACAACTCTGCCTGAAATTGTAGGCTTTGGTCCTCGATTTGCACTGTGAGTGGATCCTCGAAAAGTATCAAGTCTTTTTTTAACGTTTCGAAATCAATGAAACGTTTATCAAATTGACTTATTAGAGAATCTATTACATAAATGTGTTTTGAAAAATTACAAATTGTGCCACACTCTTCAAAAAGAGTCTGACAAGAAGGGAAAAAAAATGAAGAATATGATTTTGTAATTGAGTTTGGAAAAATTTTAACTTCGTACGAAAAGAACCTATATGAATAAATAATTGCGAAATAGTCTGGTTGGTCTTTTGCAGCTTCAGATTTAAATTATTAAGATGGTTTGTTACATCTGTAACTAAAGCGAGTTAGCAAAGCGAATCGAAAACTTCGAAGAATAATTTATATTCGTCAATTTGTTGGGGTATTTGCTGTTGGAAGGAAAGATATATTTCTTTTCTTATTGCGAAGAAATGCTGAAGATATTTTCCTGCACTGAGCCACCTAACTTCACAATGAAGAGGTATATCTTTATAAATTGCGTCATGCTCCTTGAGAAAGTGTTGAAACTGTCGATGAGAAAGAAATTTGTGACCGCCTCTAATTGATAATTTTTGTGACGGTCTGCATTGCAGTGCACAGTTTAACAATTTTTCCACATAACGCTTCTTGATGAGTGATACAATAAATAACAGGAAATTTTAAACCGTTTATTGAGGGACAATTCGCAACAGTATGTTTTATCGAGGTGATAGAATCGTTTGATGACACTTGAATAAACTGTTAGCATTCCATAACATATATTTCATCATCTTTGCTAATAATCAGTAGAATAGGCCTACTAGGGAAACCACTTTAACAAAATGCATCAGCAATAGTAACTCATGGATGATTAGAAATCTATTGTCAAAATATTAATAGTTGTACTTTTATTAATATAATTATTATAGAGCTATGTTGCGATCGCATATTTTTTTTCAACCGTCATGTATATATATATATATATATATATATATATATATATATATATATATATATGAATGTATGTATGTATATATATATATATATATATATATATATATATATATATATATATATATATTTATATATATATATATATATATATATATATATATATATATATATATATATATATATATATATATTACGATAATATTAATAATCATGATTATCAAATACTTAATGACGGTTGAAAAAAAATATGCGATCGCAACATAACTCTATAATAATTATATTAATAAAAAGTACAACTATTAATATTTTGACAATAGATTTCTAATCATCCATGAGTTACTATTGCTGATGCATTTTGTTAAAGTGGTTTCCCTAGTAGGCCTATTCTACTATATATATATACATATATATATATATATATATATATATATATATATATATATATATATATATATATATATATATATAGATATATATATATACATATATATAAGAAAGAGGAAGGACAGTAACAGGGCACTGGCAACAAACAATCCTAAGTTTAACTGCTGGGAAACGCCCTTATAAGGAGAAGAGATGAGCAATCAAAGATCTAAAGGCTCTAGTATCTGCTTTTTATTTTTATTATCGAGCTTTCGCTGCCTAATGGTAGCTTCTTCTGGATTCTAAAAATGCAAACCAGGTACAGAAAATAAACTAAAACGTTCGTTTTTTAAAACGTGATTAAATGAATTGTACGACTGAAATTGAAATTACTTACAAGTACAAGTGCTGCTAAATTTTTGTAAGTAATTTCACATTCAGTCGTACAATTCATTTAATCACGTTTTAAAAAACGAACGTTTTAGTTTATTTTCTGTACCTGGTTTGCATTTTTAGAATCCAGAAGAAGCTACCATTAGGCAGCGAAAGCTCGATAATAAAAATAAAAAGCAGATACTAGAGCCTTTAGATCTTTGATTGCTCATCTCTTCTCCTTATAAGGGCGTTTCCCAGCAGTTAAACTTAGGATTATATATATATATATATATATATATATATATATATATATATATATATATATATATATATATATATATATATATATATATATATATATATATATATATATATATATATATATATATATATACATATATATATATATATATATAGGTATGTATGTATGTATATATATATATATATATATATATATATATATATATATATATATATATATATATATATATATATATATATATATATGTCATAAAAAAGAAAAAATATATTATAATAATAAAGACTTAACAAACACATTGTCGGTGAATCTCTCTTTTCACATAGGGTATATTTGAGAGGTCTGAATAGTTAAAAATCACACGGAGCCAGGTCTGGGCTGTATGCGGGATGAGGCAAGATCTCCCAACTCAGTTCTTGAAGCTTTTCTTGGGTAAGAGTATGAGGGCGGGCATTGTAAATGGTTTTGAATAATATTGTGAGCAGTTCCAACGCTTACCCCAACCTCCTGAGCTACACTTTCAACAGTGATTCTTCTGTTATCACGAATAAATCCATCAATCTTCGATTCCAACGAGGGAGTGGAAACTTCGACTGGACCTCCACTTTGCTGCTCGCCACACACTCTTATTCGGCCACTTTTGAATCGATCTATCCACTTGTAAACGTTCGCAAGGTTCATGCAACTTTGTCTATGGTGCGTTCTAGAATGTATTTCATTTGGCTTAACACCTTCTGCTATTAAAAATCTTATGACAGAACGTTGCTCTTCTAAAGTGCAGTCCTCTAATGGACTCATCATGGTAAACTGGTTATTTTGAGGTTATGTTTACCTTACATGATCGAACAGCTGATTAAAACTCATCACAAGGTTGCCAACTTGCACTTCTAGAAGTATGGAGCGGTTTCGTTGAATGGGTTTAAGCCGAGACCAATTGTCTTTTTACTTATTGAAGGACACTCTTTATATAGGATATATAAGCATTGTTGAAATGGGTCAAAAATATTGTTTAAATCATCAGAGCTTCGAATAAAAATAATCTAGGCTCTAAAATTAAGATACAGTAAAGAAACATAATTCCCAAGATTTTAATAATGAATAAGTAAATAATTGTTTTAATGACTTTTATGTTACTACGCAGTCGATCGTAGATTTAGCACGAAATAAAACTTCTTGCTCTATAAAATTGCCAAAATCTCGACTTTAATTTGTCTTTATCACGGCTACTTATAGTGTAGGAATTTTTCACACAATATTATCGCACGTGGTCGAGTTTTTATAGCCCGTGATCTCCAGCTTTAGAATTGGCTCGATTTCATTACGTTTCTGTAGAGATTCGCAGATAGAAATTCGACCGAGAAAAATGTTTCAACATCAAATCATGTCGCACTCAAATATTGAGCTTCTTTTTGTAAACAAATTTCTTCAAATGGTTTAAAACTGTTTCGTAATGAATACGCAATAAATGCGAACAAGATGCTAGCGAAGAGGAATTCGGATTTAGACAAAGATTTGGAACTCGAGAGGCACTTTTCGGGCTGAGTGTATTTTTACAGAAATGTAGGGATCAAAGGAAGGACGTTTACTTGTGTTTTATCGACTACGAAAAAGCGTTTGACCGAGCCAAGCATCCAGAATTAATACAAATGCTTCAAAATATAGGTCTTGATGAAAATGACATCAGATTCATTACTCACCTATATTGGGATAAGGTGGCGACAATACGAAATAGGAATAAAAAGAGGTGTTCGTCAGGGATGTGTTCTTTCTCCGCTCCTGTTTAATCTATACTCTGAGCACATATTCTAGAAGGTCTTAGAGAATGCCACAGATGGTATCAAAGCTAATGGCAAAATGATTAACAACTTAAGGTACGCTAATGATACCGTTATTATAGCAGATATATCGGATGGAATTCAGCGTCTTATGAACAATATATCTAGGGAAAGCGATGTTTTAGGCATGAAAGTAAACGTTAATAAAACGAAAGTAATGGTCATTTCAAGAACACCCGGGTTGCAAACAGATATTCGTGTTTACGATCAATTGATAGAACAAGTAAATAAATTTAAATACCTAAGTTGTTGGGTAACTAATGATTAGAATCCTGAAGTTGAGGTACGAGTTCGCATTGAAATGGTTAGAGCGGCTTTTCTCGAAATGAGACACCTTCTCACAGACTCAACCCTTTCTTTTTATACTCGTTATCGTTTCGTACTTTTATATGGCGTTGAGGCCTGGACCTTGGGAGTACGATCAATGAATCGTTTGGAGTCTTTCAAATTATGGGTCATGCGCAGAATATTGAAGTTCTCTTGGACAGAGAGTGTTACTAATGAAGATGTACTTCGTCGAATGGGTAGAGAAAGAGAATTATTGTCATTTATTAAAAGACTTGTTACTTGGGACATATTTATAGGGATCCACGTTACTCACTGCTCCGGTTGTTGATGGAAGGGGAAATTGAAGGAAAAAGAGGTGTGGGGCGTCGAAAATGTTCCTGGTTGAAAAATATATTGGACAGATCTGGATACCCATACTTTATTAAGAATTGCCCAGGATAAGGAAGAAATCGCCGCACATTGGGGCGACGGCGTAAAAAATCGGATATTGGATGAAAAAATTAAAGATGTATTTTTCGAATATTGACGATTTTTTCCTTTAATATATATCATAAACCATACATAAATATGTTTATAACTAATTTATTCCTTCTGCCTTCATTAAAATTATCCATTGAAGTGTGACATTTTCTTCAATGTTGGAATTTCTGTAATTCGAGAAATTACATTCTAATTTCTCTGTGGACAACATAACTACGAATATGAGTTAAGCGCTTACTAGAACTTGTTTATTAGGTTTCAAACAACAAATTAATCTTAGTGTGCTACGATACATTAATAAACATTTGAAATATTCGACACAAAAAATTATTCTTACTTTTCTTTCTCTCTTTTAGTGAAGAGATACAATCCATAGCTTACAAACCTGGACATTTAGATGTAGCTACTATTCAAAGATGTATAAAGTTTTTGGAATGAGATGGAATGACATGGCGCTTTCACCATCTGATAGGGCAAAGTCTCTAGTTTCCGGAGATATCCTATTTTTATCCCCCTTCGTCCCTCTTTGGTAAAAAAATGGACATTAAAGTTCCCCCGACTTGATCTAACGTTCTCCACTCAGCCATTCTCTCGCGCAATATTCCAATGAAATTAAAAAATGACGATATACTCCTCATTTCTTATGAATGAACTTCTAAAAAAAGGGCAATTAAACTCTTGTTGCCTCTTTTCGGCAACGCGGCTTGCCTACTTTGAAATTTCGATCTCAATGCGAGTGTTTGCTTACATCGCGTGCCATAGTGAGACAAATGCGACATTTTTAGGTCATTTGCTCATAACTTCGACATTTGTCAATGGAATGACTTCAATTTAATATACATAATGTACGATTTATATATTTTCAGAAATATGAAATCAAAATCATACAATTTATTATCACGAGCACGATAGAGCGTAAAGATAATTCATGTAAAGATAATTATTCACAGAATCAAAACTATTCAGCAGATTATAAACGATGCATCGGATGCTTATTGACGAACCAACACGGATCCCTGATCGAGACGGGGAGTTCGCCAGTCTTCTTGATCTGTTTTTAACCACCAATCCGGAGATTTACACGGTCACCGTAAATCCGCCGTTAGGTTCTTCCGACCATAAACTGCTTTCGACATCGAGTATCCTGCCAATCAGTGACAGAGAGGCGCCTAGGCCGCCCAAGATTTGGCACTACAAATCTGCTAAATGGGAAGATCTCATGGAATACTTTCGAACTTTCCCTTGGATGGACGTTTGTTTTCGATCCGATAACCCATCTGACTGCGCCAGGGAGGTCTCCGATGTTATTTTGGCTGGTATGGAAGCTTACATCCCTTTTTCGAAGAAATGCTCCTCCAACGGCAAGCCTTGGTTCGACCGAAAATGCAAAGAAGCTGTTGCTTCTAAACATATTGCCTACCGACAATGGCGTGAAAATCCTAACACCTTAAATCGAAACATCTTTGTTCATGCCCGGAACAGATGCAAGGGAATTATCGACGAAACCAAGGAGGCACACAATCAACGAATTAGAAACAAACTTCTCGCTTGTCCCAACAATTCCAGGTCCTTTTGGGCAGTCGCTAAGGCAGTTAGTCAAAATTTTACCAAATCCACCATACCACCACTCACACGGCCAGATAATTCCACTGCAACCACACCTGTTGAGAGAGCGAACTTGTTGGCTGAACTCTTTGCTTCACATTCTACTGTCGATTTCCAAGGAAAAACACCACCTACTATTCCCATATTGCAGTCAAGGATGCCCGATGTTGTCTTCAAACAGCGCATCATAAAGCGTATTTTAATGAAGCTAGACACCAAGAAGGCTTCTGGCGCTGACGGAATACCTGCCATAGTTCTCAAAAAACTGTGCAAGGGAACTAACACCAGTTTTCTGTAGACTTTTTAACCTATCCTACAGAAAGGGAATATTTCCGTCCTGCTGGAAATGTGCCACGGTTCAGCCGATACCTAAAAAGGTAAGAAGACCTTGCCAAATAACTACCGACCAGTTGCACTGCTTTCAATAATATCGAAAGTCATGGAAAAGGTTATCAATGAGCATCTTCTAAAATATCTTGAACGATTCAATATTATTAGCGATCACCAATATGGTTTTCGTAAACATAGATCAACAGGAGATCTTCTGACTTATGTAACACATATTTGGAACAACGCAATTGAACACTTTGGAGAATCTCGAGCGGTTGCTCTTGACATATCCAAGGCATTCGACCGTGTTTGGCACGATGGACTGTTGGCTAAGTTGCGCTCTTATGGTATGTCTGAAAGGTTCTGTTTGTGGCTCTCATGTTTCCTCAGAGAGCGTTCTTTACGAGTGGCGGTCGACGGATTTTTTTATAACACCCTCACTATCAACGCCGGGGTGCCCCAGGGCTCCATATTGTCTCCTACTCTCTTTCTCATTTACATTAACGATCTGCTGGAAAAGACCGGGAATCCAATCTATAGCTTTGCAGATGACAGTACGCTTGTCTCTTCATTCACCTTGGACGCTCGGACATCGGCTGGTCAGGCGAATATCCGCAGACAGCAGGAGGTCGTTCAACTTAACAAAAACCTGGAAGAAATTCTATCTTGGGGGTGACAGTAACCAAGTGGAATTTAACGCTACAAAAACCCAAGCGGCAGTTTTTTCTAAAAAAGTTAACGTTGCTGAACCCGACATAGTTATGTCGGGGCACTCCACTCCCCTAGCATCGTCGCTCAATTTGTTGGGCGTTAGGTTGGGAGCAAATATGTCTTGGCATGAACATGTTGCAGGCATAGCAAGGAGAGCTTCTCAAAAGTTGGGAATATTATTTAGAACCAGAAAGCTTTACACCCCACAGCAACTGTTAATTCTTTACAAAGCCCAAATTCGACCAACTATGGAATACTGCTCCCACGTTTGGGGCTCCGCTCCCAAATATACACTGCATTTGTTGGATTCTGTTCAGAGAAGAGCGGTCCGTCTGATTGGGGACCCAGAATTGACCGGCGGCCTTGATTCGCTGGAACATCGAAGAACGGTTGGCGACTTGAGTCTGTTCTACAAGTATTTTCATGGAAAGTGTTCGAAGGATGTAGCCCGCTTAATTCCTCCCAAAGCGGTGCATGTTAGAAATAAACGTCGCGCTGGTGCTTCGCATCCGTATGAAGTTCAGCTTGTTACTCCGCGTACGACGCTTTTCAAGCAATGTTTTATATGGAGAACGTCATCCCTTTGGAATAATTTGCCCAGCGCTGTGTTTCCCACCGAGTACAATTTACAGCGATTCAAGAACAACGTGAATCGCTTTTTCCGCACTCGTGCCGCTCCTGGAGCGCTTTAGGGACTTCCCTGCAGCACGTGTGCTAGACCAATAAAAAAAAAATAAAAAAAAAATGTGCTATCGTGCCAATAGGACAATTATCTGAAGATGCTCAGGAAGCAAATCACAATTATTTCAGAAAATATAGAGAAAACCATTCGCGAAGAATGTCTCGAATATATAATAATGAAGATATTTTTAATAATTTGATGATTGCTTCAGATCAGATAATATCTAATTCGCGAAAATTGATGGAACGTAAGAAGAAAGAATTGTCCGAAGATGTAAAACATCTATTACATTTCAGTGATGATGATACAGATTACGATGAAGAAGTACAAATGTGAGAGGCAAGGGAATTCACAAAAATCAAGCACCCCGAGGGATCAAATATCTGTGTGTCCACATCGTTGATCCTGGGTAACGCTAAGAGCAGATAATTGATATTCGAAATATTATTCGCTTCATGAGTGTATTTTGATGGGTTAATGTTTCGTTACATGTCGCATGCGTAGGGCAATCGTAACACGGGACAATGATATTAATACCGCTTAAGCGCAACCAGTGTTTCTAATTTTAGCTATACCTAAATAAAAAAAATGTACCAAAACGAAACAAAAGGCATTTTAAAGCTAAATGTTGATACTTACGCGTCGTATTAACGAAATTTATGAGAAAAATTATTTGTGCCTGTGTTATGTCATGAAAATCCTTGAAACTGTCGTTTTTTTTTTTTTTGCAAATTTCCGTCATTTTTCTCAAAATTACGACGCGGTAATCAAATTTGGACAGCGGATTCGTGTTCAGCAGGCAAAAATACATTGAAAATGACTATTCGCACTGATGTAATAGAAAAATTTTTCAATTTGTTGTCTAGTATTTTGAAATAATCATCTTTACGCTTTATCGCGCACGCGATAACAGTATATAGTATGATTTTTATTTTATATACTGAACATATATTAATCGTACATTGTGTGTATTAAGTTTGAAGTCATTCCAATAACAAATGTGGAAGTTATAAGCAAATGACCCAAAAATAACGCATTCGCCCCATTGTGCGCCGTGATTACAGCCCAACTTCAGCATGGAAATGGCTCTATAAGAAGAAGAGAACGGATGTTTAGTTCCTTTGCGATATCATAGCTAATTACACGTCTGCCTTGCCCAACTTTTGATAAAATTCTATCAACTTTTTCTGCCAGTGCGAGCATCTTTGACATCGAAATTTCCGGAAGCGATTAAACTATTTTCTGGCTGTTGCCTTGGTAACATATCTTTTCATCGAAATAAAATTGTAAAATATAGCGAACTTTTGAAGAAATTTCATTCAACTTGAAGGCGCCCTAAATTAAGTCTGAATGAACGAATTCCAACAGTTTTCAACTATGTTGGGAATCTGGAATCTTTCGTACAGTGACACTACTACACCAAGCACTTTATTTTTGCATTCGACGCGCTTTTCGCTAACCATGCTAGCTTCATCCGGATGATTGACTAAAGCTTAACTACAAATCTAACCTATTTATACTTAGCCTAACACCTGAATTACTCAGGCCGAAGTAATGACATAGAAGATGCCATTAGTTCCGGTCGAGTAACCAGTCCCAGAGGGGACTATAAGGAATGGGCCCTCTGTCTTATTTAAGCTATTTTTACATTTTATAATTTCCACACTTTCGTGTGCGTGCAACAATCTCCTATCAGATACATTTTTTATTAATCTTAGATTATCTAATGTTACAGTATTATCAGGTTCAAGGGCATGTTCGGCAATGCTAGACTTTTCTGTTCTACTGTATTTTAAATGTGCTAAATGTTCTTAAAATCGTATTCTAATTGACCTTTTAGTTTGCCCAACATACTGTTTGTCGCAATCATTACAACTAATTTCATAAATTCCACTTTCTCACAATTAGGAATCTTGTCTTTAGGATTTCCTGATCTGGGGAATATCTTTCCCGATTTTTTCGTGTCATGTAAGGTTTGATAATATTTTTCTGTAGCTTCCTTTATCTCTTGGAATTGTGCGATTTCTTGGGTATCGTTATTTATAAGTTTTATGAATTAATGTCTCCCTTCATTCATTTGTTTGTTTCTTCTTTCTTTATGTGCCCTATTCAGTCACCCGAACGTTAGCGATCACTATGGAGAGTGTCTTCAACCTTCTGTATGCCGGTCCAGTCCCTGATATTCTCCAACCAGGACATCTGCTTTCTACCAACTCCACGCCTTCCTTTAGTCTTTCCCTGCATAATTAACTGGAGGAGGTAGTATTTTTTCTTCACGCAATACATGACCAAGGTAAGAAATTTTGCGACATTTTATAGTGGTGATCAGTAATCTTTTCGAATTTGCTCTTCTTAAGACTTCCTCATTCGTCAGCAAATCAGTCCATGGTATTCGAAGAATCCTGCGGTGAATTCACATTGCAAATGCCTCTACTCGATTTAACGTGCTTATTTTTATGGTCCAGCACTCTATCCCATGTTTGTTTAGGTGTTTCAAACCGTTTCCCCTTTTTCAGTGGAAATCTATGACCATCCGAAACTTCTTTTAACCGAGAGCGCCCATTTTCTTTGGGTCTATCCAAACTGGACTGGAATAGGGCGAGACCCTAAGGAGAAAATTTTTTTGGGTTAGAAGTGTTTTAATTTGCTTTTTAATTTCCTGTTGCATTATCTGGCGATACCTAAAGCGTTTTGTGTACACAGGGTGTTCGTCTATAGTTTTGATAAACTGTTTAGTATGGGTTGTGGCAGATAATTTTTCTTTGCTATCGTGAAAGAAATGGGAATACTTTCTGCAAAGGTGTATTAGCTTTTCTTTTACCTCGTTATTCAAATGATTTGTAAGTAAAATATTGGGATTAAATGCACGTTGATTTTTATTAGTTTTAGGGCCGCTTGGAGATTGAAATTGTTTAGATTTTCTACTTGTAAAGGTTTAACGTTAATAGTAAGGTTTGGAATTTCAATATGAACATTGATTACTTGTGTTCTGAATAAGGTATAGTTAAGGTATTAGTTAGTTTCGTTTCTGGTTAGTAAGCGTAACCACTAATTTGATTTACAGGCAATAAATTATTTTTTCTGTTTCCTAACTCAAATGGGATAACGGTGAGATTTAATATAATAGTATTACTTCGATAATACATTTGCGCGTTTAAATTTTCTAGGTTGTTACTAACTGTTTAGCGTCAAATTTATCGTGCCATTTAAGAATATGAAACTTTACTGGATTACCCACTTCATTTTCTGCGAATATGGGAATTTTAATATTTTGGTTACTATTGAATGTTGAAAATACAGATTTTATAGCGAAATTTTCCTTGAAGCGCATTTCCACTGGAAATTTATTTGCAACTTCGGGATTAATTATGGAGTCAGATGCTTTAGAGCAGAGGTTCCCAAACTTTTTTTTCTCGTAGACCACTTTCAAAATTTTACTGGTTTCGGTGGACCCCCTGCTGCTACATTTCTACCATATTCCCAAAACTTGTCAAAAAATGTGAAGATTAGATCTAACGATGGAAATTTGCGTCGTGGCTGAGTTCCAACCCTAAATCCGGAGTGGTAAAAATAAAAAGAAAAATAATATATTTTCTTGTGTTCTATTTATTAAAATAATATGATTACAGACTTAATAGAATTAAAATTAAACATTGATAACGTACCGTAACTTCAACAATGCAAATCAACAATTTAAAAAAAATAGTCATAATTTTAACGGGAGGGATGTACTTGATGGATTGACAGCAAATTATCAATATTTGGCTTCAGTTTTGTAAGGAATAACCGCAAATCTCCCCGTTCTGTGATGTTCAATCTGCTCCTTTTTTTATTAATAGGTTTGTAACGACACTAAAACTTTTTTCGACAAGGTATGACGAGGGAAACGCTATCAAAAGTTTTCTCGCAATTTCCAACAGCCCAGGATAATTTTCGGGTATTTCTGCCTGCAGCCAAAATGTTTGATAGCCTTTTTTAAATTTCACCTTTAGCTCCTCATTGGTGCTAAACTCGAGTAGCTCCACTTGTAATACCACATTCGCCACTTCCGTTTCATCAAATGGATTTATGATCCATGGTGGTATTTCCATCGTTAAAATATCTTCAAATCTATTTTTGAAGTCATCATGCAGGGCTTTTAAATGTTGAACGTATGTCTGAATATCCTCATCAAGACATTCTGCCTGTGAAAAGTTTGGAAACTGGGAGAATTCGCGCCGACTAATATTTTGCTTCATAAATTTCAATTTTCCAAGGAAAGCCGAAATTACACCCTTTGTTTTTATTAAATTTAGGCTGTCCCCTTGTAACTGCAAGTTAATGTCATTAAATTTTTTGAACAAATCTGTCAAATAACGATGTCTGCTTTCAATTTGATCAGGTTTTATTTTAAATCTGGATCTTTACTTTCCAGAAACTCTAAAACTGATTCAAAAAGTGAGTAAAATCTTGTTAAACATGCACCTTTCGACAACCAGCGTACTTCAGTATGTAAGAGCAATCGTTGGAAGTCTTCATCATTTTCGTCGCACAATTGTGCAAATAAACGGGTATTCAACGCATTGCTTCTTATTTTGTTAACTGCTTTAATCACAAATTGAAGCGATTGGTGCAATCTATCACTCAACCCAGGTGTTGTCGGTGGATGACACAGTGAATTGCAGTTATTCCTGGTATAATTCTTTTAAGATGGCTTATAAACCCACGATATCGCCCGAAGATGGCAGGAGCTCCATCTGCTGCCACCGAAATAATGTTTGTAAATGGAATCGATTTTTCCTTAAAAAAATCACTCAGAACATTAAATATTGATTCGCCTTTAGTGTCCGTCTCCAAAGTTTTCGCGAATAACAGCTCTTCATGGATTTCTTCGTCCATAACAAATCGAACATATGCCAATAATAATGCTTCATTACCAGGTAAAGTTGACAATAGAAAAATGAGTTGTTTGCAGATAATTACACAAGAAGCTTTCAATATCAGAGCTCATTTCATCAATACGTCTTTGTACAGTGTTGTTACTCAAAGGCATTTTTTTGAGTACGTCAAATCGAAGTTTGTGCAGAACAGTTTTTAAAACCTCTTCAACAGCGGGTAAAATTAACTGTTCTCCGATGGTGTGCGGTTTTCCACATTTCGCTATAAGCAATGAGATATTGTAAGATGCCCGCAAGCCATCATCGTTACTTTGAGACGTTGAAGCGAACATACTGTGCACGGTGGGTCTCTTTTCATATTTTTCCTTCAATGTTTGAAAATATTTTAAATCTTTACCTATTTTATCAGGATGACACCTTCTTAGATGATCTTCGAGCTTTGATGGTTTCATAGAGTCATTGCTCAAAATTTTGTTGCATAAAAGGCATATGGGCAATCGTTTGTCTGCCTTTGATGGAAGAAAACCAAATTTCAAATAATCAACACTGCACTGTCGACATTTCTTCTTAGATTCAGCCATGTTTCGTATCAGTTACTTACCTGTAAAGAAAAAAATGTTTGTTTTAGTAATCATAAGGCGACTTTAACAGGATATGGCTATTTTAACAGAATAAAATAGGATTAATTAATTATTGCAATGAAAAAACCAAAATGCCGGAGGCAAAACTGATTTTAATTATTAAAAGCAATAAACTACTAAGACTCATATAGAGGTTTTCACAAAACGGCTGAACCTATTTTAATGTAATATAAAATATTTCTTGATTAATTATATTTTGATACATTTCTGTAAATTCGAGAGAAAATACTTTTAAAGAATATTTTGACATCAAAACTCAGCGATTTTAATGATTTATTTATTACTTTGATGTACGTTACGAGTGGTACATAAAGACACGTAAAATTTATGAAAATATTTTTAGTCATTTAGCATTAGCAACTATGAGGGCACTGAAATATGTACAAACATGCAGGTCAATCATATATCTCTCCTTTAGTAAATCAGCACAGTCGGGTAAGTAAATAATTTTATAATAAAAAGTACTAAAAGTTTAATCTTTCTCGGCTTTCTGTTCTTTTATAGAAGTATGGAATAATGGTCCTTCTCAGTATTTAATTTTTATTACGTACCTACTACATGCAAACATAACAAATATAATATTATTACAATATAAAATAAAGTAAAATAACAAATAGGCAGGTACTTACTTTTTCCGGCACTGGCAAACACTGACATCGATTCACTCACACTTTTCTTTTCAAAACTCCGGAAACAAATGAGTAACGTTTGTCCTTGGCTTTCGTATTTATATTGGTGAAGAATCAAACAAGTTCAAGCAAGATTGCAAGAACAGCACAAGTCGTATTTCGTCCCTTTGCACGTCTGAACGGGTTGCGTTGCGGGCGGGCGGCGCTTTGCAAGTCTCGACGCGCGTTGTACTGAATATCGAATATGCAAGTTTTTACAAGTAACAGTCGCTGACCGTCTTAAAATACACTACTCAAAACAGTTAAGGGAGGTTTTAAAACAAGGAAATTAATGCTAAAGAAACGGGCTATCTGATCCATATGCTGGTTTGATTCCAATCTTTACTGAAAACTGGTGACCTTGAAATTTTGGTTTTTTTATATACCAGATAGATTATTAAAGGTAATGATAATTTTCGTTCAAACTATACGCCGTGGAGAATATTCCAGGATTTTTTCAAAATTTTTTGATCAGTACTTTTCGAGATAAGGTAGGGGACAGCGATTTTTCAAGATTTTTTAAAAGTAATACGAAGAAAAGTGTGCGCAAGTATTACATTATATATATATATATATATATATATATATATATATATATATATATATATATATTTTACTCGTGTTTTCACAAGCTTTCATTTGACACCACACTCGATGAACTAGTAAAAAAATTTTTTTTCACTTCCGATTTCACTCCTCAAAACGAATCCCTTAAGTCAAAATTTATGTTACGGTGATATAAAATGATCAGTGACTTCACAATACACACCCCAAATAAGTTTTCAACAAAGTTTATTTCCAATCTTTACTGAAAATTGATGACCTTGAAATTTCTGTTTTCTTTTTTATATACCAGATAAATTATTACAGGTAATGCACTCGTGATAATTTTCGTTCAATCTACACCCTGTGGAGAATATTCCAGAATTTTTTCAAAATTTTTTGATAACTACTTTCCGAGATAAGGCGGGTGAACAGCGATTTTTCGCAATTTTTTAAAAATAATACAAAGAAAAGTGCGCGCAGTATTACATTATATATATATTTTTTACTCATGTTTTTTCACAAGCTTTCATTTGACACCACACTCGATTACCTAGTAAAAAATTTTTTTTTTCACTTCCGATTTCACCCCCCAAAACCCCTTAAGTCAAAATTTAACTTTCAAAACTACATGGCTCTGATGAGGCCATCAATTCCTATATTACTACCAAATTTCAACTTTCTATGACAAATAGTTTCGGAGAAAATCGGGTGTGACAGACGGACAGACAGACGGACAGACACCGAAGTGATCTTATAAGTGTTCCGTACGGAACACTAAAAACATGAACAGAAAAAATTCTACTGGGGACTAACCCTATATAACATTGTTATGGACATATAAGTATGGTGAAATCTTTGACCCACTGGGTATTTTGTTCTACTTCTTTTATATTGTAGAAAACAATTCCTGTCATTTTTAACACTGACTTCAACATACTAAGGCAACTAATTATAATAATATAATAAGCAACTAATAGTTCCCTTCCATACTTGCAGTTCTAAAGTAAAAGTAGTGAATTTTGTTTTCACACACTATCGAACGTAACCCAAGTCAATACGAGTAAATATCTTAAATAATAGATAACTTATCGTAAGATATTAAGCAAAAAAAATGAACAGAAAAAATTCTACTGGAAACCTGAACTAACCCTATATAATATATATATATATATATATATATATATATATATATATATATATATATATATATATATATATATATATATATATATATATATATATATATATATATATATATATATATATATATATATATATATATATATATATATATATATATATATATTATGTGACGTTCCACGTCAACCACCCATGAGACCAAAATTTGACGCGATTTTTCGCAATTTTTTAAAAATAATACAAAGAAAAGTGCGCAAGTATTACATTATATATATATATTTTACTCGTGTTTTCACAAGCTTTCGTTTGACACCACACTCGATTAACTAGTAAAAAATTTTTTTTTTTTTTACTTCCGATTTCACCCCCCAAAACTGGCCCCTAAGTCAAAATTTAACTTTTAAAACTACATGGCTCTTATGAGGCCATCAATTCCTATATTACTACCAAATTTCAACTTTCTATGATAAATAGTTTCGGAGAAAAATCGGGTGTGACAGACGGACAGGCAGACACCGAAGTGATCTTATAAGTGTTCCGTACGGAACACTAAAAATAAAGCTATTTCTTTAGTATACCCCAAGAAAGAAAACACAGGGAAAAAATTTAATGTTTTAACCTATTTTGGTAACACGTCAGAGAAAATTAGAAACCACTTAAACAAATATAATATCAACATAGCTTTTAGAACAAATAACTCGTTAGGAAAATTCATTAAAAACGCAAAGGGAAAACAAAATAGATCAAAAAAATCTGGAGTGTATCAGTTAAATTGTGGTTCTTGTCATAAAAGTTACATAGGTCAGACAGGTCGCTCATTCGAAACTCGGATTTTAGAACATAAAAGAAGCTATTTAAAAAACAAAACTGACTCAGCGTACAGTAATCATTTAACAGAATCAAATCATCTTTTTGACGATAAATTTAAAATTCTACACATACAAAACAAAGGCGTAAAATTAAACCTATTAGAAAATTTAGAAATAAATAGAATTAAAAATTCAGACATCATTTTAAACGAACAAAAAGATACCTGTCTGGCCCATGGTAACTCCCCTTTACTCAATTTATACAATTAATATTCAGAATGGATTTCCCTGCAATATTCATTAGCATATAGTATTAATTTTATTACCTATCTACCTTAGGGTATTTATAAAAATGTAACAACACTAATACTCAAATATTATTTTGTATCAGAAGAAGCTATAATATAACGAAACGCGTCATATAGTTTCAGTGAAACTAAATAAAGTGGAAATTTGACAATATTAGTCTTTCATTACATTCGTTATGAATTTCCATCAAGTAACAGCCACAACAATTCAAAGTATATGTATATATATATATATATATATATATATATATATATATATATATATATATATATATATGTATATATATATATATATATATATATATATATATATATATATATATATATATATATATATATATATGTATGTATATATAGCACAATGTCGCTAAGATTTAATACAATTTTAGATATTATTTTCTATGTCATAGACGATTTAATATAGTTTTTATAAACAAATAAAATAGTGATTCACTATAAAAACCTTATAAAACTACAACGTGAATTTCAAGTAAACAATAGTTATCATCACTACAGAAAGCACTTTATTTTTGCCCCTTAAGCTAAGTAATAAACGTAATACGTTGAAAACAAAAACAAGACTAAATATTTAAGATTGTGTGCCTTATATCCTGTTAAAAATTAACAATATAAATACTTTTATGTACAATCTGTTCACTATACAATAATAAACTTAAACTGTATCCCGCGCCGGCGCTGTTCGTTTACGGTAACGACTTTACATAAAGTTGTTAATGCAGACGAAATAATGGAGCTGCCAGAACAAGAGGTGGTGAAATAATCAGAGTTACTGTTTCAAATCTTTTTAGAAACAAACATAATATTTCATTAGGCACATTATTAAATACTAAAAGAGCTTGAGGAGATGATTGATTTAGGAACAGAAAATTGTCTATTCCAGTTTCCCTACAAGAGTAACTTATCTTTCATAATTATGTAATCTATTTGCTCATTTATTAAAGGTATCCTTACTTTTTTCTTTCCTTGGTAAAACGAAGTATCGGACATATTTATGAAGAATTCAAGATTTTTGCATTTCGTCACGTCACGTTCGGGGTTCCCGATCACGAAAAACATAGTCTCTGTCTGTCTGTTAGTCTGTGGGTCTTCGGTCTATCTCTCTGTTTGACTGTATGTTTAATTAATTTTCGGATAAAATTGGTAATCGATTTTAAATTTGGTACACATATAATATTTGGAATGGAAATAAAACCTACAGTTTTTGAGCGATATTAGTTTAGGGAAAGGGTGTGAAAGATGTTGACCAATTTTATATAACCCAAAAAGTTTAATTTTAGTTTCATCACTAAAGATTACGGGTTTCCAACATTGAGGAGGTTTAATAACGTATTCCCTAGCAAAAGCTAACCGCTTTTTGCGATTAGTTTTCGAAATTAGCGGCTTCTTCCTGGCTGCATACCCGCTATAGCCTGCTTTGTGTAAATAATTTCTCACTGTTTGAGAAGAAACATTTTTCGAAAATAGTTCCTGTACTTCTTCTTTTAATTCTGGTGCACTTTTCTTGAAATCTATAATTATTTGTCTAACAATAGTGGCCTCTTCACGTGGAGTTAGTTTCTTGTGACGACCGGACTGTGGTCGAATTTTATAGAAACCCGTTTATTTATACTGAACAGTAGCATGCCAATTTTTAACAATTTTTCCTATATTTCTATACGATTCTTCACCTTTCCATTTCCATTTTATACTAAAAGACTACATATTTAAAACTTGTTAAAAAAATTTTACATTTTTCTTAATTATTACTAGTGAAACATGTGGTTTCAGGAACCGAAAAAGTGAGAGAGGTTAGAAAAATCCAGGCATTTTTTCACATTTGGCAGACAGTTCGCGTCTGCGTATTGTACCACAGGGGGCTCAACTATGAACTTTACGAGGGAGTAATCATAATTATAAAAATCTTTTATTTTATTTGGCTTTTATTTTATTAAGAAAATTCTTTTAAAACAGGAACCTGTTTAATAATTGTTTATTTGTCTGTCTGCCAAATGTCAAAAAATGCCGGGATTTTTTTAACCTCTCTCACTTTTTCGGTTCCTGAAACCACATGTTTCACTAGTAATGATTAAGAAAAATGTAAAAAATTTTTAAAAAGTTTTAAATATGTAGTCTTTTAGTTTTTAGTATAAAATTGTTTTTACAAGTTGTTTTTGATTGACAATGCTTATCCTGGAAGATAACTCATGTTAAGTAAGTTTAATACTATAATTTCTCTGTTCAGTGATACCAATTAGTTTTTTACCATCTGCTTCATTAATTAGCACAAATTTACTGTCCATTTTACTTGTAGAGTGTCCTGATGAAGGAAGAAATAGCTAGACTATTAACTAAGAGTTTTATTTGGCCAAAATCTTTTGACCGCTACCCTCACAATATTGTGAATTCTCTTTTTCACGAGTCGGTCACGACTACTTCTCCTGTCATATATATATATATATATATATATATATATATATATATAGTAACATGTGAACTTGCCCGCTTTTTGAGGCGTCATTTTGTACCCTGTGAAAATTGTTTTTCCCACGCTTGGGCGCAATTTTCTTGCAACCTCTTTTTAATTTCTGAGAATGAATTGAGTGAATAATGATTTTAAAAGAACTAAAGAAATTAAACAAACACTAGCTCAGTTTTCCTTGGTAGAGAGATATGGGTAAGAGATAATTGTTGTACGTCTTTTTGGAATTATTTTCTATTTTTAAAAAGCTTTAGTTGTACGAATTTTGGGCACCATTCATTTTAAAATAGAAAGGATCTAACTTCAGCTAAAAAAATGAAAAAATACTGAAATGGTGTACAGTTGTTAAATAAAAAAATCAGTTTGGTACAACCGTCCTTATCCTGAAAAGAAAGATAGGTGTACAGTGAAACACTAGCTTTAATCCCCAAAAAGAAAATTTATTCATGATTTTAAAATAAAAGTTCCAACCCTTGCAGTTTTGAGAATTACAAAAATTCTAGCCTAAACAGTAGTTATTAAAATTAGAGTCCCTAAATCAGACATTTTACTTCTAAAACTTGACTACACCCGAAATCGAAGAGTCGTGATATTCACTTCGCGATTTATCAGTTCAAATTGATGTTAAAACACTTATTTGCGGGAAATAGATCTACTGATGTATGTTCTGGTGACTTACGGTTTTCCTACGGGCTTCTAGGCCTTCAATGGAACACAAAACCGATTTCACACTTCATCACTTTTGAGAAGAGCCTACTTTGGCTACTCCATGTAGAAAACACACAAAGCCCACTACGGCTTAACGTTAAAAAACTCGTGCTTAACTTGGCTCTCGTAAATATTGCCAGAAGCCTCTACTGCGGCTTGATGGAAATAAGCCTCTTGGCGGCTCGGTCGAAGTAAGCCCCTTGGCGGCTCGGTGGAAGTAAGCCTATTGGCGGCTCGGTGGAAGTCAGCCCACTTGGCGGCTCGATGGAAGTAAGCCAAGATGCATGTTCTCCGGACCCTTAAATAAGCCGTGAGAACTACGTCTCTAAAATGGCGACGCCGGAACCAAACTCCGGAAACAAACATTTCACCAATCCCGGCATACCACAAATTCGATGGATTCGGTCGGCAACCCGCACTGCACACTGTACCACAAGTGATCTGTGAAATACACTGCTCGATACAAAAATGAAAAGAAGTACAATATAAAGCCAAAAATCAGTAACATTACATGGTCTTAAAATCTAGGAAAAAATGAATGTTACATTTACCCCCTTCCAAAAAGAAATAGACTACACTAGTCTATTAAACTAAGGCTACTTATGAAAAGGTACAAAGTGGTACACTATCACTTAATACTAAGGTCAGAACTTAAAACAAAATTACAATCTTCGGACCTTACTACTAGACTTAATTTAATTAAGCACTAAGGTTAAGTACATCAAAAAGTAAATAAAAATCCTTGCATGAACATAAGAAATACCTTTCCAAAGTAACAATCGCGGTCTATATATATAAAAGAATCAGCTCTGTTATTGTTACCAAAACAAAAAAAATAACTTTGTCTAGACTCTTGCCTAAATCAAAAGAAGTGAACGAAAACAAAATATGAACACCCCCCTTAAAATAGTTTAAGGATTGTCAGAAAATTTTCTATTTCAGCAAAAGAAATTTAGAAAAATTCTTGAATAAAGAAAAATAAAAAAATGATTCTAGTGCAATCATTAACACTAAAAGGAAAAAGTCTTGTCAGACCATTTAGCACAAGGCCAAAAAAAATATCTGGATAAATATCCAGACAAACGCTCGGGAAAAATCGCCATCAATGCTCTAGCTCACCGCTAAGAGAACATTCCAAATCTAGTATCACTACTAGTCGCACTCAGAGAATAATCGCACTCTATAACGCAATGTCGACGTCCTAAGACATCCAGACATGCTAAAATCGCCAGGGAAAACGCTACATCGCGCAATGTCGACGTCCTGAGACATCCAGACATGCAAAAATCGCCAGGGAAAACGCTCTGGTTGATCGCCAGAAAACACGTCAGCTCATCGCCAACAAAACACTCTGGTATATCGCCAGAAAAAACCTCGGCTCCTCGCCAAGAAAACACTCTGGTATATCGCCAGAAAAAACCTCGGCTCCTCGCCAAGAAAACACTCTGTAAATAGTCCTCGACTACACAAAGTCTGCGTTCTAAAAGAACAAACTCGCCATTAACATAGTGAGCAGCTATAAAAGCTAACAATATCACTATAGGCACAGTGAATACCTATAAAAGCTAAAATTCACTCTAAACACAGTGAATAGCTATAAAAGCTAAAATTCACCAAACTGAATGATCCTGCTTCAAAAAGCAATGTTCACAAAGAACAGAATGATTAGTCCACGCGCAACTAACATTCAAGGAAACATTCCTAGCACAACTATGTGAGACAGCTAGTCTCTAAATAGGACCTCCCTAAAGTCATAATCCTATATATAGGAGTCCTTAAACAAAACGACTCAAAATCACACATTTTGAGCACATGCCCTCAGGCAACCAACATACACTGAAATATATACAGAAATATATACAGAAATATATACAGAAATATATACAGAAATATATACAGGAGTTCAAATCCCAAACTCTTGGTTATGATAACTCCATACTGAGCTTGGTGAAAGCTCTTAGCAAAAGCTAATCAAATCTTCGGCACATCGCACCAAAGTGACAAATCTGCCTAGAAACATGAGCCAGAAAAAACGCCCTCCGTCATTCTTCAGGGTGGCTACACAGAGATATAAAATTTAACCAGCATTGCGCTTCCCCAAGTTGCATGAAGAACCCTCGTGTACTGGTCTCGCCCTAGAACAACAACGAAAAACATTCGATCCATCCCACATAACAGGAAACAAACACCTCACCACGATATACTGAAAGGTGGAGACAATAAAATACGGAAATGGTGACCCTGGTGTCCACCAACAAAAGGGAGTAGATTATAGCATCCACTAAACTAAAACGGTGTCTACCACACCACCATAAGTCAAAAAAATTAATCAATAGGGTGTTCCGAAACACACTACTGCCAACAGCCTGTCACCACTAATAGGCTAATTGGAGCTGAGGTTGACTACAGTAGCTAGGCTCTCCTTTGGCTCAAATAGAAATAACCATTGAGTAACAAAACCTCTAAAGGTCCCAAAGGTCAAATGTTCGCCCCCCATAGACTACCCTTCCAATCAGTCTGTTCCTCAGGAAGACTAACTCCCTGCCAAACGTCGTAACGGCATCTGTTAGCACCCGGTGCATCACAGCCTGTAAAAACAGATAACTCATGGGATACAACCTAAAGGTTTACAAGGTTAACTTAACCAAGCTTCTAACGGAAATTTCCAAAAAACGAAAATGAGCTTAAAAAGCTACATGAAGCAAAAATTTCTCAATTTTTCGGTGGAAATGCAACAAAACTTTTGAAGACAAGAGCTTTTCCAGCTTAATCAGAAACAAGAAGAAAACATCGTTGACAGCTAAAATATTCGATCATGGTGTTAATCGTCTTCCTAGACAATAGCCTCTAGAAGAAACTGCTACAGGTATCAGGCATAACCGTTTTCTGTCAGCCCAAACTTCTAGATTACCTCTTGGAAATCTAAAAATTCGGTTAGGAATCTTCCTTCACTGCGCTTAGCCACTCTTGACAAGGTTCTCATCTCGGTATCAGATTTTGATAATTTCTTTGTGAAACGACTGTCTTACTCTGCTCTCATCTCCTGTAAATGATCAGCCTTTAGTTCTCCTGCAGGACTTCAATTTCCTATCAATCTGATAGTATACCGAAAAAACTCATCATACGCCTATGAGTCTATGCAAAAAATTTAAAAAAATTAGTGACTCAAAGGTAACGTTTAAACGGCTCTGAAAAGAATAGAAAATACCCTCAGTTTGTCAATTCAGAAGAAGATCTAAATCAAATTAATCCAAGTCTTAGACTTACTGGATAAACCAAAATCAATTTACTCTTAATTGCACCCAACATATACCACTAAGGTAATAGAAATACACCCACTCGGGTAACAAACTTTGAAATTGCTCAAAAAAAATCTTTTGACTTATCATCATACCACACGAGCTCCATCTTGCGCTTGTCCAAACCCAAGATCACTTTGGATTGCCTCTAATCAAAATTTCGCTTCCAAGTGTCAAGAACTGGATATTATTTGGGGTCATAAGCAAATCAAATCCCGCGACCACCGACATACCAGTCTTATGATATATCCTGAGTGTGACTCTTTCGCAAGCTCGCAACAGCTGAGTCGATGCTAAACATCAACTACAATCAGCCTAAGCTTGGATATGATCAGTACCCAAAACCTTAGCAAAAAAAATTATAAAAGTGAGCTCTACTCTGCTCAACTTTTATAACAGTCAAAAAAACCAGGTCGTCACCTCTACAGAGCAACATCAAAAAAACTAAAGTAAAGCAATTAAGATAATGTAAATATAAATTATTCTTCTTCTGACAAACTTTCACTAGGGCTAGGTTCATTGAATGGTTTTAAGTCTTTAATATGCCATCGTCCTACTTTAGTCCCATCTAAATTAACTAAACCATAAACTAAGTCTGAAATCTTTTCTCTTATCACGCAATGCACATACTTAGGTACCAACTTAGATGTGAATTTATCAGCTGCCCTGGAAAGAATTTTATTTTTTCGCCAAACGTGATCACCTATTTTAAAGGAAAAATCCCTTTTTCTAAGGTTGTAAGACTTACTGTTCCGTTCATAAGCCTTATGTATCCTACTACGCACGTCGGTGAAAATATCTTCTAAACCCTTTAAATTTTCGGCGTACGCACCCCTGTTACTCGGAATTATTTCGCTGTCAACATTGACATCCAAATCTAAATTTTTATAATACGATCCAGATAGAGGTATATGTCTGCCGTAAACTAAGAAAGACGGTGTGAACCCTGTTACTTCGTGTCTTGCGGTGTACACGGGATTAAAACGGATGTTAAAACCATAAGTTTCACTTAAGCTCTTAAAACTCTTAGAGGTAAACTGAGTACCGTTATCGCATATCAAGAGCGATGGAACACCGTGGATTAGAAAGACATTATTATCCAAAATTTTCTCTATATATTCAGCTTTAGAGCTTTTCAAAGGAAATAGCATGGTATACTTTGTAAACCAGCAAGAAACCACGAGAAGCCATTTATTTCCCTTTTTTGAACGTGGGAATGGGCCTACTAGATCAGCTGCTATGACTTGAAAAGGGTAATTAACCGTTTTCTCTTTTCCCATCAGTCCCATAGGTAGTGTATTTGGAGATTTCTGCGCTCCACATACTTCACAAGTCCTCACAAACTTTAAGATAACAAAACGCATTTTTGGCCAATAATACTGTTCCTGAACCCTGTGAAGAGTTTTATAAAAACCCAAAATGACCAGAAGTAGGAGGAGTGTGACACATGTCTATAATTTCCTCTCTCTGTGGTTTAGGAACTAGTATTTTCCACTCGGGTACAGTAACTTTTAAAGGCAACTGGTTTGGGATAAATTTGTACACGAAATCATTTTCCACCTTCCACTGCGGAAAATTTTGAGGAAATTCTTTAATTTGCTGCCGTAAATTATCGTACCATGGATCTATACGATCTATGTCTACTGTATCAATTCTTACGCCAATCTGTGCATTAAGACTGTTTTCGTCCACTGTATGATCTGGGATTCTTGACAAAGCGTCAGGAATAACATTGTGGACTCCTTTTCTATGAATTAAATTAAACGTATGTTGTCTCAACCTAATCGCCCAACGCGCTAGTTTGCCACTAGGGTTTTTAATAGAATTAAGCCACAATAAACTATAATGATCTGTTATGACCGTGAAAGGAACACCTTCTATGTAAGGTCGAAACTTTTCGATATTAAAGAGTACCGCTAAACATTCTTTTTCAACAACCGAATAGTTACGTTCAGCCCTTGATAAAGTTCTACTGGCATATGCTATCACTCTTTCCTCACCATTGATTTTCTGTGTTAGGATGCCCCCTAAACCGGTATCAGAAGCATCACTAGAAATATAAAACTGTTGGGAAAAATTTGGTTGGGATAAAATGGGAGCTGAAACCAATAGCTCTTTAATCTTTATAAAAGATTCTTCGGCTGCCTTTGTCCAATCTATCGATTGTCCTTTCAAAAGATTATTAATAGGCGACAACAGGGTAGAAAAATTCTCAATAAAACGTCTATACCATGAACACATTCCTACGAAGCGCTTAACTTCCGTAGTATTAGTAGGTCTCGCATAATTAACCATGCTTGCTACTTTATCCGGATCGGTACGCAAGGAATTTGAGCCTACAATATAGCCTAAAAACTTTAGAGAAGTTTTGAAAAAATCACATTTGCTCAAATTTATCGTCAGTCCGGCCTCTTTCAATTTATTTTTTACTTCTTTAAGTAAGCGTATATGCGATTCGAAGTCTTCCGATGTTACTAAAATATCATCTAGATAGGTAAAAATATGTGGCTCATATTTCGGACCAAATATAGCGTCCACTAAACGTTGCTGGGTTTGAGCAGCGTTCTTTAGACCAAACGGCATAGTGACGAACTGAAATAGACCTCGGCCTACTACTGCAAAAGCGGTCTTTTCCTTAGAGGATTTGTCCAAAGGAATTTGCCAGAAAGCCTTTCTAAGGTCTATCGAGGATACATACTTAGCATTCCTGAGTGATGTCAAAATTCTGTCGATGTTCGGTAATGGATGGTTATCAAATTTGCTGACCTCGTTGAGCTTTCTTCCGTCAAAGCATAGACGATATCACTCCGAGTTTCAACATTTCGTCTAACTCTTTATTTAATACTTTTGACATATACGGAGACATGGCGAAGGGCCTTGTCTTTACAGGACTGGCATCAGCCGTATCTATAGACATGGTGATTTTATTCGTTCGGCCTAACCTATCTTTACTACTTATTTCTTTGAAAGAGCTTATTACTTTTTCTGCCTTTAAGCGTTCCGTCCGCGGGAGATCATCTAGGGTACATAGACGCGAGAAAAGGTTTTCTAAAGAACTTTCTGAATAACAATCTTTAAAACTTGTATGAGAATTGACTTCTAGGGACTGTGGATACCACGAATTATCTTTAAAATTTACAAAAATTCCGAATTTTTGTGCAAAATCACATCCTAAAACCAAAGTATGTGATAGAGAAGGTACTACTAGAGCAGAGATTACTAAACAATGACCATTGCAGACTAGCGGCAACTCAACCGCACCTAAAACTTTTAAACGGCTGCCATCTGCAGTGGTAACACTTCTATTTTTGACATGGTATATTTTTATACTTAAACGACCTAAAATTTTAATACCATTCTGACCTACAACGGAGGTATTTGCACCAGAGTCAAATAAAGCCGAGAAATTGGCACCTAATAGATTTATCTCTATATGCGGTCTATTATCTAAATATTTATGCACGAATAAAGGAGACATGTGACCATTTGGAGAAGCAGGAGTTTTAAGTTGAGAAGGAGAATTTCTATTAGACTTAAAAAAAAATCAGAAACTTTTTGTAACCATTTAGTCCAATCTGATCTATTGGAATATTTCTTTACTTAAGATCCTCGTTAGAATCTTTCTTTTATCCGCGACCGGACGTTCTGAGAAAGTACGACGGATTTTCAGTTCATAGTCTAATTCATATTCCAGTAGGTGATTGACTTTAAAATTGAAGGCTTCCATGATAAATGTATTTAGATTATAAAATTTAAAAGAATTGTTTAAAAAGTCGTAAAAATATTTTTCCTGTGCTCCCAATAGTCAAAATAAAATCATGTAAAGGCAACTAAAATATGTAAACTTCTTTACCAAACATTTAAAAATCTTCAACAATTTCAAAAGAATTTCTAAATATCGCCTTGTATTAAAATTCCTTTACTAAATATCTTAAGAATTTCCTATAAAAAAATCTCTAAATACCGTTTCGTATAAACAAAGTATTTTTAATATTCATGCAAAACATCGGTGAGAAAAAAAAAAAGTACAGTTTTTTCTTCGGTTAACCGCAAAATAAATCTAACAGTGCAAAAATTAAAGTAGACCAGCACATCCGCCAATCTGAACTATAAAGGTAGCTTTTAAGGAAAAAGCAGGGATCACTTAAATTAGAGTCAATTAACAAAATTCAAATATCTATACCACCATCAGATAAATTGAAATAAATAATCCTTCAAATTTCCTGCTTTTGTCTTATTGCTATAGTGCAGTTTCGTTTAATAAATATTATGAAATAAAAATATCTGAAAAGTTAGAGCTTTTACTTTGTTCGAAAGCTAGTACACTGAACCCTTTAAAAAATAAAATTCCAAAAGCCCCGCGTTGACAGCGTCATTTTGTAACATGTGAACTTGCCCGCTTTTTGAGGCGTCATTTTGTACCCTGTGAAAATTGTTTTTCCCCACGCTTGGGCGCAATTTTCTTGCAACCTCTTTTTAATTTCTGAGAATGAATTGAGTGAATAATGATTTTAAAAGAACTAAAGAAATTAAACAAACACTAGCTCAGTTTTCCTTGGTAGAGAGATATGGGTAAGAGATAATTGTTGTACGTCTTTTTGGAATTATTTTCTATTTTTAAAAAGCTTTAGTTGTACGAATTTTGGGCACCATTCATTTTAAAATAGAAAGGATCTAACTTCAGCTAAAAAAATGAAAAAATACTGAAATGGTGTACAGTTGTTAAATAAAAAAATCAGTTTGGTACAACCGTCCTTATCCTGAAAAGAAAGATAGGTGTACAGTGAAACACTAGCTTTAATCCCCAAAAAGAAAATTTATTCATGATTTTAAAATAAAAGTTCCAACCCTTGCAGTTTTGAGAATTACAAAAATTCTAGCCTAAACAGTAGTTATTAAAATTAGAGTCCCTAAATCAGACATTTTACTTCTAAAACTTGACTACACCCGAAATCGAAGAGTCGTGATATTCACTTCGCGATTTATCAGTTCAAATTGATGTTAAAACACTTATTTGCGGGAAATAGATCTACTGATGTATGTTCTGGTGACTTACGGTTTTCCTACGGGCTTCTAGGCCTTCAATGGAACACAAAACCGATTTCACACTTCATCACTTTTGAGAAGAGCCTACTTTGGCTACTCCATGTAGAAAACACACAAAGCCCACTACGGCCTAACGTTAAAAAACTCGTGCTTAACTTGGCTCTCGTAAATATTGCCAGAAGCCTCTACTGCGGCTTGATGGAAATAAACCTCTTGGCGGCTCGGTCGAAGTAAGCCCCTTGGCGGCTCGGTGGAAGTAAGCCTGTTGGCGGCTCGGTGGAAGTCAGCCCACTTGGCGGCTCGATGGAAGTAAGCCAAGATGCATGTTCTCCGGACCCTTAAATAAGCCGTGAGAACTACGTCTCTAAAATGGCGACGCCGGAACCAAACTCCGGAAACAAACATTTCACCAATCCCGGCGTACCACAAATTCGATGGATTCGGTCGGCAACCCGCACTGCACACTGTACCACAAGTGATCTGTGAAATACACTGCTCGATACAAAAATGAAAAGAAGTACAATATAAAGCCAAAAATCAGTAACATTACATGGTCTTAAAATCTAGGAAAAAATGAATGTTACAATATATACATATATATGTATATATATATATATATATATATATATATATATATATATATATATATATATATATATATATATATATATATATATATATATATATATATATATATATATATATATATATATATATATATATATATATATATATATATATATATATATATATATATATATATATATATATATATATATATATATATATATATATATATATATATATATATATATATATATATATATATATATATACATATATATACATATATATATATATATATATATATATATATATATATATATATATATATAATATATATATATATATATATATATATATATATATATATATATATATATATATATATATATATATATATATATATATATATATATATATATATATATATATATATATATATATATATATATATATATATATATATATATATATATATATATATATATATATATATATATATATATATATATATACATATATATATATATATATATATATATATATATATATATATATATATATATATATATATATATATATATATATATATATATATATATATATATATATATATATATATATATATATATATATATATATATATATATATATATATATATATATATATATATATATATATATATATATTGTAACGTGTGAAAAAATGTTGCCCCAAGCTTGAGCACAATTTTCTTGCAGCCCCGCTTTAATTTCTGATAATGAATTGAGTGACTAATGATTTTAAAAGAACTAAAGAAATTAAAGAAACACTAGCTCAGTTTTCCTTGGTAGAGAGATATGGGTAAGAGATAATTTTTGTACGTCTTTTTGGAATTAATTTCTATTTTTTTTAAAAGGCTTTAGCTGTACGAAATTTTGGGCACCATCCATTTTAAAATAGAGAGGATCTAACTTCAGCTAAAAAAATGGAAAAATGCTGAAGGGTTTTATGGGTATTACTGAAAAGAATTAGTCTAGTACAGCTTATCCTGAAAAGAAAAATAAATATTCAGTGAGACACTAGCTTTAATCAAAAAAGAAAATTTATTCTTGTTTTTTAAAATGAAAAGTTCTAACCTTTACAGTTTTACCTAACAAATTCTAGCCTAACTAGTAGTTGTTACATTAAAATTTTAGACTATTATAACCCCCGAAGACGAGAAATCGTGCTTTACACTTCACTTTTTAGTCTGTTTTACATTGCAGTTAAGGCGCTACTCTCGAATAAGTCTATTGAAGGGAGTTTTGTTGACTTACTGTTTTTTATTCCTGCTGTGATCGACTACGCCCGATTTCACACTTTTTCTTAACAAACACTTAGAAAGCCCACTACGGCTTTTATTTACGACACTGGTGCTTTTACTTAGCAACTCTGATGAAAATTAGCCTACTTCGGCTAGATGGAAAATAGCCTCTCGGCTAGACGGTACTGCCTGGCTGCGGTTAGATGGAAAACAGCCCGGCAGCGGCTTGATGGTACTGCCTGGTTGCGGCTAGATGGAAAACCACCTGCTTTTACGGTCTGCGGAGCCTTAAATAATCGTGCGACTTTTGCCAGTAATATCACGACGCTCCAATCAAAACTGCCGATCAAACATTCCACCAATCGCGGCGTAGCGAGAGGTTCGCTCAGGAACCCGCACAACTCACTATATACCGAACGTCTGGGAATCCCTGTTTAATATACCGTTCGGAACAAAAATTAAAATAAGTACAATTTGAAATGAAAAATCAGTAACATTACATGGTCTTAAAATCTAGGAAAAAATGAATGTTACATTTACCCCCTTCCAAAAAGAAATAGACTACACTAGTCTATTAAACTTAGGCTACTTATGAAAAGGTACAAAGGGGTACACTATCACTTAATACTAAGGTCAGAACTTAAAACAAAAGTACAAACTCGGACCTTACTACTAGACTTAACTTAATTAAGCACTAATATTAAGTACAATGGAAACCAAATGAAAATCTTTGCAAGTACACAAGAATCTTATAACTAGACTTAACTTAATTAAGCACTAATGTTAAGTACATCAAAAAGTAAATAAAAATCCTTGCATGAACATAAGAAATACCTGTTCAAAGTAACAATCGCGGTCTTCTTATATAAAAGAATCAGCTCTGTTATCGTTACCAAAACAAAAAAATAATTTAACTTTGTCTAGACTCTTGTCTAAATCAAAAAAATGAACTGAAATAAAATATGAACACCCCCCTTAAAATATTTTAAGGATTGTCTGAAAATTTTCTATATCAGCAAAAGAAATTTAGAAAAATTCTTAAATAAAGAAAAATAAAAAAATGATTCTAGTGCAAACACTTACACTAAAAAGAAAAAGTCTTGTCAGACCATTTAGCACAAGGCTAAGAAAAAAATATCTGGATAAATATCCAGACGAACGCTCGGGAAAAATCGCCATCCATGCTCTAGCTCATCACTAAGAGAACATTCTAAATCTAGTATCACTACTAGTCGCACTCAGAGAATAATCGCACTCTATAACGCAATGTCGACGTCCTAAGACATCTAGACATGCTAAAATTGCCAGAGAAAACGCTCTGGTTGATCGCCAGAAAACACGTCAGCTCATCGCCAACAAAACACTCTGGTATATCACCAGAAAAAACTCGGCTCCTCGCCAAGAAAACACTCTGGCATATCGCCAGAAAAAAAGCCTCAGCTCCTCGCCAAGAAAACACTCTGTAAGTAGTCCTCGACTACACAAAGTCTGCGTTCTAAAAGAACAATCTCGCCTTTAACATAGTGAGCAGCTATAAAAGCTAACAATATCACTATAGGCACAGTGAATAGCTATAAAAGCTAAAATTCACCAAACTGAATGATCCTGCTTCAAAAAGCAATGTTCACTAAGAACAGAATGATTAGTCCGCGCGCAACTAACATTCAAGGAAACATTCCTAACATAACTATATGAGACAGCAAGTCTCGAAATAGGACCTCCCTAAAGTCATAATCCTAAATATAGGAGTCCATTAGCAAAACGACTCAAAATCTCGCATTTTGAGCACATGCCCTCAGGCAACCAACATACACCGAAATATATACAGAAATATGTACAGAAATATATACAGGAGTTCAAATCCCAAACTCTTGGTTATGATAACTCCATACTGAGCTTGGTGAAAGCTCTTAGCAAAAGCTAATCAAATCTTCGGCACATCGCACCAAAGTGACAAATCTGCCTAGAAACATGAGCCAGAAGAAACGCCCTCCGTCATTCTTCAGGGTGGCTACACTGAGATATAAAACTTAACCAGAATTGCGCCTCTTCAAGTTGCATGAAGAACCCTCGTGTACTGGTCTCGCCCTCCAATCCATCCCACATAACAGGAGACAAACACCTCACCACGATATACTGAATGGTGGAGACAATTAAATACAGAATTGGTGACCCTGGTGTCCACCAACAAAAGGGAGTAGATTATAGCATCCACTAAACTGAAACGGTGTCTACCACACCACCATAAGTCAAAAAAAAATTAATCAATAGGGTGTTCCGAAACACACTACTGCCAACAGCCTGTCACCACTAATAGGCTAATTGGAGCTGAGGTCGACTACAGTAGCTAGGCTCTCCTTTGGTTCAAATAGAAATAACCATTGGGTAACAAAACCCCTAAAGGTCCCAAAGGTCAAACGTTCACCCCCCCATAGACTACCCTTCCAATCAGTCTGTTCCTCAGGAAGACTAACTTCCTGCCAAACGTCGTAACGGCATCTGTTAGCACCCGGTGCATCACAGCCTGTAAAAACAAATAACTCATGGGATACAACCTAAAAGGTTTACAAGGTTGACTTAGCCAAGCTTCTAACGGGAATTTCCAAAAAACGAAAACGAGCTTAAAGAGCTACATGAAGCAAAAATTTCTCAAATTTTTGGTGGCAACGCAACTAAACTCTTGAAGACGACAAGAGCTTTTCCAGCTTAATCAGAAACAAGAAGAAAACATCGTTGACAGCTAACATATTCGATCATGGTGTTAATCGTCTCCCTAGACAATAGCCTCTAGAAGAAACTGCTACAGGTATCAGGCATAACCGTTTTCTGTCAGCCCAAACTTCTAGATTACCTCTTGGAAATCTAAAAATCCGGTTAGGAATCTTCCTTCACTGCGCTTAGCCTCTCTTGACAAGGTTCTCATCTCGGTATCAGATTTTGATCATTTCTTTGTGAAACGACTGTCTTACTCTGCTCTCATCTCCTGTAAATGATCAGCCTTTAGTTCTCCTGCAGAACTTCAATTTTCTATCAATCTGATAGCAAACCGAAAAAACTCAACATACGCCTATGAGTCCATGCAAAAAAATTTAAAAAAATTAGTGACTCAAAGGTAACGTTTAAACGGCTCTGAAAAAAAATAGAAAATACCCTCAGTTTGTCAATTCAGAAGAAGATCTAAATCAAAATAATCCAAGTCTTAGACTTACTGGATAAACCAAAATCAATTTACTCTTAATCGCACCCAACATATACCATTAAGGTAATAAAAATACACCCACTCGGGTAACAAACTTTGAAATTGCTCATAAAAAAAAAATTTTGACTCAACATCATACTACACGAGCTACATCTTGCGCTTGTCCTAACTCAAGATCACCTTGGATTGCCTCTAATCAAAATTTCGCTTCCAAGTGTCAAGAACTGGATATTATTTGGGGTCATAAGCAAATCAAATCCCGCGACCACCGACATACCAGTCTTATGATATATCCTGAGTGTGACTCTTTCGCAAGCTCGCAACAGCTGAGTCGATGTTAAACATCAACTACAATCAACCTAAGTTTGGATATGATCAGTACCCAAAACCTTAGCAAAAACTATAAAAGTAAGCTATCCTCAGCTCAACTTTTATAACAGTCAAAAAAACGAGGTCGTCACCTCTACAGAGCAACATCAAAAAAAATAAAGTAAAGCAATTAAGATAATGTAAATATAAATTATTCTTCTTCTGACAAACTTTCATTAGGGTTAGGTTCATTGAATGGTTTTAAGTCTTTAATATGCCATCGTCCTACTTTAGTCCCATCTAAATTAACTAAAACATAAACTAGATCTGAAATCTTTTCTCTTATCACGCAATGCACATACTTAGGTACCAACTTAGATGTGAATTTATCTGCTGCACTGGAAAGAATTTTATTTTTTCGCCAAACGTGATCACCTATATTAAAGGCAAAATCCCTTTTTCTAAGGTTGTAAGACTTACTGTTCCGTTCATAAGCCTTATGTATCCTACTACGCACGTCGGTGAAAATATCTTTTAAACCCTTTAAATTTTCGGCGTACGCACCCCTGTTACCCGGAATTATTTCGCTGTCAATATTGACATCCAAATCTAAATTTTTATAATACGATCCGGATAGAGGTATATGTCTGCCGTAAACTAAGAAAGACGGTGTGAACCCGGTTACTTCGTGTCTTGCGGTATTTATCGCTTGTTGGATTTTGGAAATATTGTCATCCCAAGTGTCATGTGAATCCACGTAACTTCTTAAAGCGGTCCCGACTGTTCGGTTATTACGTTCCACAAAATTACATTGGGGAGAGTACACGGGATTAAAACGGATGTTGAAACCATAAGTTTCACTTAAGCTCTTAAAACGTTTGGAGGTAAACTGAGTACCGTTATCAAATATTAAGAGCGATGGGACCCCGTGGATTAGAAAGACATTATTTTCCAAAATTCTCTCTATATATCCAGCTTTAGAGCTTTTCAAAGGAAATAGCATGGTATACTTTGTAAACCAGCAAGAAACCACGAGAAGCCATTTATTTCCCTTTTTTGAACGGGGGAATGGGCCTACTAGATCAGCTGCTATGACTTGAAAAGGGTAATTAACCGTTTTCTCTCTTTTCCCATCAGTCCCATAGGTAGTGTATTTGGAGATTTCTGCGCTCCACATACTTCACAAGTCCTCACAAACTTTAAGATATCAAAACGCATTTTTGGCCAATAATACTGTTCCTGAACCCTGTGAAGAGTTTTATAAAAACCAAAATGACCAGAAGTAGGAGGAGTGTGACACATGTCTATAATTTCCTCTCTCTGTGGTTTAGGAACTAGTATTTTCCACTCGGGTACATTAACTCTTAAAGGCAACTGGTTTGGGATAAACTTGTACACGAAATCATTTTCCACTTTCCACTGCGGAAAATTTTCAGGAAATTCTTTGATTTGCTGCCGTAAGTTGTCGTACCATGGATCTATGCGATCTATGTCAACTATATCAATTCTTACGCCAATCTGTGCATTAAGACTGTTTTCGTCCACTGTATGAACTGGGATTCTTGACAAAGCGTCAGGAATAACATTGTGGACTCCTTTTCTATGAATTAAATTAAATGTATGTTGTCTCAGCCTAATCGCCCAACGCGCTAGTTTGCCACTAGGGTTTTTAATAGAATTAAGCCACAATAGACTATAATGATCTGTTATGACCGTGAAAGGAACACCTTCTATGTAAGGTCGAAACTTTTCGATGTTAAAGAGTACTGCTAAACATTCTTTTTCAACAACCGAATAGTTACGTTCAGCCCTTGATAAAGTTCTACTGGCATACGCGATCACTCTTTCCTCACCATTGATTTTCTGTGTTAGGACGTCCCCTAAACCGGTATTAGAAGCATCACTAGAAATATAAAACTGTTGGAAAAAGTCTGGTTGGGATAAAATGGGAGCTGAAACCAATAGCTCTTTAATCTTTATAAAAGATTCTTCGGCTGCCTTTGTCCAATCTATCGATTGTCCTTTTTTTTCGTCCTTTCAAAAGGTCATTAACAGGCGACGACAGGGTAGAAAAATTCTCGATAAAACGTCTGTACCCTGAACACATTCCTACGAAGCGCTTAACTTCCGTAGTATTAGTAGGTCTCGCATAATTAACCATGCTTGCTACTTTATCCGGATCGGTACGCAAAGAATTTGAGCCTACAATATAGCCTAAAAACTTTAGAGAAGTTTTGAAAAAATCACATTTGCTCAAATTTATCGTCAGTCCGGCCTCTTTCAATTTATCTTTTACTTCCTTAAGTAAGCGAATATGCGATTCGAAGTCTTCCGATGTTACTAAAATATCATCTAGATAGGTAAAAATATGTGGCTCATATTTCGGACCAAATATAGCGTCCACTAACCGTTGCTGAGTTTGAGCAGCGTTCTTTAGACCAAACGGCATAGTGACGAACTGAAATAGACCTCGGCCTACTACTGCAAAAGCGGTCTTTTCCTTAGAGGATTTGTCCAAAGGAATTTGCCAGAATGCTTTTCTAAGATCTATCGAGGATACATACTTAGCATTCCTGAGTGATGTCAAAATTCTATCGATGTTCGGTAATGGATAGTTATCAAAAATTTGCTGACCTCGTTGAGCTTTCTTCCGTCATAGCTTAGACGATGTCACTCCGAGTGTCAACATTTCGTCTAACCCCTTATTTAATACTTTTGACATGTACGGAGACATGGCGAAGGGCCTTGTCTTTACAGGACTGGCATCAGCCGTATCTATATACATGGTGATTTTTTTTTTCGTTCGGCCTAACCTATCTTTACTACTTATTTCTTTGAAAGAGCTTATTTCGTTTTCTGCTTTTAAGCGTTCCGTCCGCGAGAGATCATCTAGGGTACATAGACGCGAGAAAAGGTTTCCTAAAGAACTTTCGGAATAACAATCTTTAAAACTTGTATTAGAATTGACTTCTAGGGACTGTGGATACCACGAATTTTCTTTAAAATTTACTAAAATTCCGAATTTTTGTGCAAAATCACATCCTAAAACCAAAGTATGTGATAGAGAAGGTACTACTAAAGCAGAAATTACTAAATAATGACCATTGCAGGCTAGCGGCAACTCAACCGTACCTAAAACTTTTAGACGGCTGCCATCTGCAGTGGTAACACTTCTATTTTTGACATGGCATATTTTTATACTTAAACGACTTAAAATTTTAATACCATTCTGACCTATAACGGAGGCATTTGCACGAGAGTCAAATAAAGCCGAGAAATGGGCACCTAATAATCTTTATATGCGGTCCATTATCTAAATATTTATGCACGAATAAAGGAGACATGTGACCATTTGGAGAAGCAGGAGTTTTAACTTGAGGAGAATTTTTATTAGACTTAAAAAAATCAGAAACTTTTTGTAACTATTTAGTCCTACCTGATCTATTGGAATATTTCTTTACTTAAGATCCTCGTTAGAATCTTTTCTCTTATCCGCGACCGGACGTTCTGAGAAAGTAGGACGGATTTTCAGTTCATAGTCTAATTCATTTTCCAGTAAGTGATTGACTTTAAAATTTAAAGCTTCCATGATAAATGAATAAAATTTAAAAGAATTGTTTAAAAAGTCGTTAAAATATTTCTCCTGTGCTCCCAATAGTCGAAATAAAAAATATGTAAAGGCACTTAAAATATGTAAACTTCTTTACCAAACATTTAAAAAATCTTCGACAATTTCAAAAAAAATTTCTAAGTATTGCCTTCTATTAAAATTCTTTTACTAATATCTTAAGAATTTCCTATAAAAAATCTCCAAATATCGTTTCGTCTATCAGCAAAGTATTTTTAATATTCATGCAAAATATAGGTGAGAAAAAAAACGTACCGTTTTTTCCTCGGCTATCCGCAAAATAAACAGTGTAAAATTAAAGTCGACCAGCACATCTGCTAATCTGAACTATAAAGCTAGCTTTTAAGAAAAAAGTAGGAATCGCTTATCTTAGAGTCAACAACAAAATTCAAATATCTAACTCATATCATCAGATAAATTGAAATAAAAAATTCTACAAATTCCCTGCTTTTGTCTTACTGCTATAGTGTAGTTTCTTTTAATAAATATTATGAAATAAAAATATCTGCAAAGTTAGAGCTTTTATTTTGTTCCGAAAGCTAGTACACTGAACCCTTTTTTAAAAAATAAAATTCCAAAAGCCCCGCGTTGACAGCGCTATTTTGTAACGTGTGAAAAAATGTTGCCCCAAGCTTGAGCACAATTTTCTTGCAGCCCCGCTTTAATTTCTGATAATGAATTGAGTGACTAATGATTTTAAAAGAACTAAAGAAATTAAAGAAACACTAGCTCAGTTTTCCTTGGTAGAGAGATATGGGTAAGAGATAATTTTTGTACGTCTTTTTGGAATTAATTTCTATTTTTTTTAAAAGGCTTTAGCTGTACGAAATTTTGGGCACCATCCATTTTAAAATAGAAAGGATCTAACTTCAGCTAAAAAAATGGAAAAATGCTGAAGGGTTTTATGGGTATTACTGAAAAGAATTAGTCTAGTACAACTTATCCTGAAAAGAAAAATAAATATTCAGTGAGACACTAGCTTTAATCAAAAAAGAAAATTTATTCTTGTTTTTTAAAATGAAAAGTTCTAACCTTTACAGTTTTACCTAACAAATTCTAGCCTAACTAGTAGTTGTTACATTAAAATTTTAGACTATTATAACCCCCGAAGACGAGAAATCGTGCTTTACACTTCACTTTTTAGTCTGTTTTACATTGCAGTTAAGGCGCTACTCTCGAATAAGTCTATTGAAGGGAGTTTTGTTGACTTACTGTTTTTTATTCCTGCTGTGATCGACTACGCCCGATTTCACACTTTTTCTTAACAAACACTTAGAAAGCCCACTACGGCTTTTATTTACGACACTGGTGCTTTTACTTAGCAACTCTGATGAAAATTAGCCTACTTCGGCTAGATGGAAAATAGCCTCTCGGCTAGACGGTACTGCCTGGCTGCGGCTAGATGGAAAACAGCCCGGCAGCGGCTTGATGGTACTGCCTGGTTGCGGCTAGATGGAAAACCACCTGCTTTTACGGTCTGCGGAGCCTTAAATAATCGTGCGACTTTTGCCAGTAATATCACGACGCTCCAATCAAAACTGCCGATCAAACATTCCACCAATCGCGGCGTAGCGAGAGGTTCGCTCAGGAACCCGCACAACTCACTATATACCGAACGTCTGGGAATCCCTGTTTAATATACCGT
Organism: Pachyrhynchus sulphureomaculatus; assembly: GCA_019049505.1. Lineage (NCBI taxonomy): Eukaryota > Metazoa > Arthropoda > Insecta > Coleoptera > Curculionidae > Pachyrhynchus > Pachyrhynchus sulphureomaculatus. The sequence continues at coordinate 723,606 of CM032450.1, forward strand.
TCGGAACAAAAATTAAAATAAGTACAATTTGAAATGAAAAATCAGTAACATTACATGGTCTTAAAATCTAGGAAAAAATGAATGTTACAATATATATATATATATATATATATATATATATATATATATATATATATATATATATATATATATATATATATATATATATATATATATATATATATATATATATATATATATATTATATATATATATATATATATATATATATATATATATATATATATATATATATATATATATATATATATATATTATATAAAACAAATGCTTTGATATGTATGCAATATTGGTTTCTAAAAGTTCTTTTTTCGTTTTTAGAGATATTAAAATCTATAAAAACTAATTAATAATTTTAGCCCTCAGTCGTGTTAGATAAAGTAGAAAAATAAGTAATTTTATATACATAGGTATGTGATATTCAATTTTAAAATAGTCATATTTATTTGATAATTGCTTAATCTTTGTGTGTATTTTTATATAACAAAGAATTCTGGAATCAAAATCTTTTTATGTTAATTATAAAGCATTGTTCCTAAGCCTTTGATGCTAAAACTTGCTTTACAATAATGTAAAATAATAGTACCACTATATATTTTATCAATAAATTGGGGACACTATGTAGTCTATATAAGCATTGTTAGGTGTTGATAAAATTTGTTAGAAATATTGTAATAATATTTAAAGCTTTAAATTTAACCAATCTAAGCTCTAAAATAAACACATAGTAAAGAAATATAATGTCCTAGATTTTATTAATAAATAAATAAATAATTATTTTAAATGACTTTTATGTTATTACGCGGTGTACAGTGAGTTTAGAATACAATAAGACCTTTTGTTTTATAAAATTAAAGAGATTTTACAACGACTATTTTCATAGGCCACTGTCTTTATTTTTATTTGAAGCATGCGCCTACCGTTTAGAGCTTGCGCAGTAGTAAAGGGAAGAAATTAAATATAAAGACTCAGCTATTATCGTTATCTGAAGCATGCGCCCACCATTTGGAGCTCGCGCAGTATTGAAACAAAATAAGAGAAACTTTTATTAATGATAACGATTTCCCTTATTTAGGAACATAGAAGAGAGGTTGTTTGAAGTTCGTTATCGTTATCGCTATTATGATAGGGCTTGTTTTTTTTTCCACTTAGGAATACAAACCACCAAGAAAATACAGTAAAATTGAAATGATTTTTTTATTGCAAATAGCACTGACAACAGTTAAATAGTGTTCAAATTTTGTTGGGATTTTGCAATCTTGTCACAATCACATTACAGTGTGTGCTAATTTCAAATGAAATTTTATTTAACGCACATTCGTATTACTTAATATTGAAGGATGTGATAGAAACCTGCTAGACACAGCTCTAATTTAGCAGCTTGTGCTGACCCATCTAATACTAATATCCGGTAAGCTTACTCATGAAATGAATGAAAAAAAAAACCCCTAAGTTTATGGAAGATGATTACTAACCCAACCTCACAATTCCTTCGCGTTAATACTGCGCATGTTTGAGGACAAAGGCATGTAACAAATAAACACTGCAAAATTTCTCTGTTGTCCAAGCTTCGATTATAAATTACCTTTATCAAGGGTATTTCTAGTATAGAAATTTCTATTGACTTTATTTGTATCGCATCTGGATGCTAAAGGTTCGCCAGGAAGAAACATTTTCAGGGCTTCTATCTATTATGTTGTTTGGTTAAAAGTACGTAGATCATATTTTATGAAGAAAAACTCTCAGTTAAATTGGAATAAACATACTCATATCTTGTATAATAAACTATCTTTCAAGGGTTTTATTGTTATGTACTTTTATCAACATGCCTTAAAAATATCTGTATATACATAAGTATAGCCTGTCCCAAAATATAAGATCCTGATTTTTGCCGGTTTAAGTGGGCATTATAAAAATTCTGACCTTTTGTTTATGATAGGTTGCAGAGATGGACTTAAGAATTCTATTCATTAATGCGAATAAATAAAATTATAAGTGTTTTTGGAAATGTTAATTTATAGATGCATGTAAAAACAAATAGATAAGAAGTACAAATAAACTCCTGGACAAAATTAACGCAACAATCTGAAAATTAATTTATCTTTTTCTTATGTCAGTTTTAAAGTTTATCGAGTATTTGAATAGTAGGCTATGCATATTTTGTTTCATTGTTCATGACAGAAATCAAAACAATTTGTTTAGATTTACAGTTTTAAAGAATTTTTTAGAAGATAAACAATTTTCTGTAATAAGGCGATAGATTTTCTTTAAAAGTAAGCTTATAAATTGTTCCCTTTTTCAAAGTAATACGTTTTTGTGGTAGATTGTTTTATTTTTTGACCCCGAAGAATTAGAAAAATGAATCGAACAAGGAATTTAATTGAACACGAGGTAGTGTGAGCCTCAGTTTTACTGGACGAGGGATATTGTCAGAGTTATGTTGTCAATTTTTTAGGCAAACATCGTTCCACAATAAGTCGTATGGTAAGACGCTTGAATGAAGTAGGAACTAAGAAACAGGACTGTCACTAGTTCTATAATAAGAAACGAACTCGAAGCTGTTCGCAATGTCACAATTTCTTCTAAAACAGTTAGAAGACGGTTAAATGAAGCTGGATTAAACAGTAGGAGACCAGCCACTGCGCCCTTGCTTACTAGAGAGAACAGAGTTGCCAGGTTACGTTTTGCTCGAAATCACGAAAACTGGTCTGTGCATTGGAAACAAGTTTTCTTCACAGATGAAACTAGGGTTAGTCTAAAACATTCAGATGGTTGTAAGCGAGTATGGCGAAGACCAGGAGAAAGGTTTGCTCCTTGCAATATCTCTGCAAGGATTCCATTCGGCGGTGGCTCTGTTATGTTCTGGGGTCGCATCTGCTTTGATGCTCGCACAGAGTTAGTTCCTGTCCGTACGAGATCCATGAATGCTAACTACTATCTTGAGAATATTGTAATAGAACATGTGATGCCTTTCGGTCATTTTGTGGGGCCCAATTTCCTGTTTATGCAAGACAACGCTCGACCTCACGTGGCTAGGGAGGTACTCGATTATCTTAATCAAGTTGATATACCGATTATGCAATGGCCACCAAAAAGCCCGGATCTGAATCCGATAGAACATGTATGGGATCATCTTAAGAAAAATGTGATACGTCATATACCTGCACCTAGAAACCTGAGGGAACTTGAAAATGCAGTTATCACAGAATGGGAGCAAATTCCTCAAGATTTTATTCAAAATTTAATTAGAAGCATGCCTAGGCGCATAAACGCTGTCATCCGAAGTAGAGGAGGCAACACACGCTACTAGTGTCCCAGTTACACCATTAATTTTGCTACTAAAGTCCCAGTTTATTTTTTTCATTATTACATAATTTCAACGATTTTGTTATTAGGTCTTAAGAATAATTTTAATTCGAAACTTATAGACCAATGTTCATAAAAAATTATTAAAATTAATTCATTATAGAGATTTGTATGATTTAATATATTGTTGCGTTAATTTTGTCCATGAGTGTATACAGTGTGAATGAATGGGGTTTACAAGAGGGGAGATATTGTATAAATAAAAACATATTTTAACTTAAGCCTAATTCGGTTTCACTATCACTGTCATCAGCTGACGTAATTATCAGTGGTTTTATATTATTTACATAAATATATGAATCTTCAACTTTAACAACGTGCTGAATAGAATTCTTCCAGCTTTCACAAAGTATATCATTTATAACTTTTTTTACTAATTCAACCACTGACACGCTTAAAGTAGGAGAAACATTTTGTGCTCTTATTTAACTTGATGCCAAATATGTTCAATTGAATTAAACACACAATAATACGGAGGAAGCCGCAAAACAGTGTGTCTCATTTTCTCAGCTATACTATCACAAACATACTTCTTTTTCAATTTGTAGTCTTTCAAAACTTTCAAAAGATCACTTTTTTATAATTAAAGTCAAAATAAATGTCATTTTCTAATATATATTCCTGTATTTCCGATTTGGTGTTGGCTGCATTAGGAACCTTATTTAGTAGGCGACTATGATAACTTGCATTGTCCATAACTATAACACTCTATTCGGGAACATTTGGCAAAAGGGAATTTTGAAACCAATTTTTCAAAAAGTTCTGCGGTCCTGTCTTCGTGATAGTCCAAACTAGAATCCTTTATGTTTTTTGCAGATAATAGTAGGCAATTTGAAGCCCAGCCCTTTTCAGATCCAGCATGCAAAATGGTTATTCGTTTACCTTTATTCGAAGGTGCGTTAGTCTGACATTTTGTACTGCTGTCAACCCACCCTTTTTACACAGTATCACGGGTATCAAACCATGTTTCGTCAAGGTAAATTATGGGCCAATATGTTCTTTAATGCGAGTTTCAAAAGATCTACCAGTTTGTCCTACGTAGGTTTTAGTACATGATCCAAAATTTAATAAATAATCTTCTGATTTTAGAAATTTACTAGATTTGGTTTTGTTGTCCAAAATTATATTCCCTAAGGTATTATTAGTTTTAAATGCTAC
>CM032450.1:728250-735750 GCA_019049505.1 Pachyrhynchus sulphureomaculatus
TCCATCTAGCCGCCGACCAGGGTTGTTTTCCATCTAGCCGCAACCAGGCAGTACCATCAAGCCGCTGCCGGGCTGTTTTTCCATCTAGCCGCAGCCAGGCAGTACCGTCTAGCCGAGAGGCTATTTTCCATCTAGGCCGAAGTAGGCTAATTTTCACCAGAGCCGCTAAGTAAAAGTACCAGTTTCTTCAATAAAAGCCGTAGTGGGCTTTCTAAGTGTTTGTTTACGAAAAAGTGTGAAATCGGGCGTAGTCGATCACAGCAGGAATAAAAAACAGTAAGTCAACAAAACTCCCTTCAATAGACTTATTCGAGAGTAGTGCCTTAACTGCAATGTAAAACAGACTAAAAAGTGAAGTGTTTAAAGCACGATTTCTCTCTTCGGGGGTCATAATAGTCTAAAATTTTAATGTAACAACTACTAGTTAGGCTAGAATTTGTTAGGTAAAAACTGTAAAGGTTAGAACTTTTCATTTTAAAACATGAATAAATTTTCTTTTTGTTGATTAAAGCTAGTGTCTCACTGAATACTTATTTTTCTTTTCAGGATAAGTTTGTACTAGACTAATTCTTTTTAGTAATATCCCCATAAAACACTTCAGTTTTTTCTCATTTTTTTAGCTGAAGTTAAATCCTTTCTATTTTAAAATGAGTGGTGCCCAAAAAACTTGTACAACTGAGGCTTTTTAAAAAAATAGAAAATATTTCCAAAAAGACGTAAAGACAAATATCTCTTACCCATATTCTCTCTACCAAAGAAAACTGAGCTAGTGTTTCTTTAATTTTCTTTAGTTCCTTTTAAAATCAGGTTTTCACTCAATTTCATTATCAGAAATTAAAGCGGGGCTGCAAGAAAATTGTGCTCAAGCTTGGGGCGTCCAATATTCAAACGGTACAAAATGACGCAGTGTACGTGGGGCGCAATTAAACACTTTTTCATAGGCTACAAAATGACACCACAACGTGCGGCAAGTTCCAAAGTTACAAAATTGCGCTCAAGCGTGGGACAAACAACTTCTCACAGGGTACAAAAAAAGATGCCTCAAACTGAGGACGTTCACACGTTACAAAATAGCGCTGTCAACGCGGGGCTTTGGAATTTTATTTTTTAAAGGGTTCAGTGTACTAGCTTTCGAACAAAATAAAAGCTCTAACTTTGCAGATATTTTTTATTTCATAATATTTATTAAACGAAACTACACTATAGCAGTAAGACAAAAGCAGGAAATTTGTAGAATTTTTTATTTCAATTTATCTGATATAGATATTTGAATATTGTTAATTGACTCTAAGATAAGCGATTCCTACTTTTTTCTTAAAGCTAGCTTTATAGTTCAGATTAGCAGATGTGTTGGTCGACTTTAATTTTTTACACTGTTTATTTTGCGGTTAACCGAACAAAAAAACTATACGTTTTTTTTCTCACCGATGTTTTGCATGAATATTATAAATACTTTGCTGATACGAAACGATATTTGGAGATTTTTTTTGTTGGAAATTCTTAACATATCTTAGTAAAGGAATTTTAATACAAGGCGATACTTAGAAATTTTTTTTGAAATTGTCGAAGATTTTTTTATGTTTAGTAAAGAAGTTTACATATTTTAGATGCCTTTACATATTTTTTATTTTGACTATTGGGAGCACAGGAAAAATAATTTTACGACTTTTTAAACAATTCTTTTAAATTTTATAATCTAAATTATCATGGAAGCCTTCGATTTTAAAGTCAATCACCTACTGGAAAAATGAAATTAGACTATGAACTGAAAATCCGTCGTACTTTCTCAGAACGTCCGGTCGCGGATAAAAGAAAGATTCTAAAGAGGATCTTAAGTAAAGAAATATTCCAATAGATCAGATTGGACTAAATAGTTACAAAAAGTTTCTGATTTTTTTAAGTCTAATAAAAATTCTCCTTGTCAAGTTAAAACTCCTGCTTCTCCAAATGGTCACATGTCTCCTTTATTCGTGCATAAATATTTAGATAATAGACCGCATATAAAGATAAATCTATTAGGTGTCCATTTTTCGGCTTTATTTGACTCTGGTGCAAATGCCTCCGTTATAGGTCAGAATGGTATTAAGATTTTAAGTCGTTTAAGTATAAAAATATGCCACGTCAAAAATAGAAGTGTTACCACTGCAGATGGCAGCCGTCTAAAAGTTTTAGGTACGGTTGAGTTGCCGCTAGTCTGCAATGGTCATTGTTTAGTAATCTCTGCTCTAGTAGTACCTTCTCTATCACATACTTTGGTTTTAGGATGTGATTTAGCACAAAAATTCGGAATTTTAGTAAATTTTAAAAATAATTCGTGGTATCCACAGTCCCTAGAAGTCAATTCTCAAACAAGTTTTAAAGATAGTTATTCAGAAAGTTCCTTAGAAAACCTTTTCTCGCGTCTATGTACCCTAGATGATCTCTCGCGGACGGAACGCTTAAAAGCCGAAAAAATAATAAGCTCTTTCAATGAAATAAGTAGCAAAGATAGGTAGGTTAGGCCGAACGAATAAAATCAAGATGTCTATAGATACGGCTGATGCCAGTCCTGTAAAGACAAGGCCCTTCGCCATGTCTCCTTATATGTCAAAAGTATTAAATAAAGAGTTAGACGAAATGTTGAAACTCGGAGTGATTGAAGAATCAAACAGTCCTTGGGTGTTCTCCAATCTTATTGGTGAAAAAAGGCCGATGGACAGTATCGTATATGCTTTGACGGTAGAGAAAGCTCAACGAGGTCAGTAAATTTGATAACTATCCATTAACCGAGCATCGACAGAATTTTGACATCACTCAGGAATGCTAAGTATGTATCTTCGATAGACCTTAGAAAGGCTTTCTGGCAAATTCCTTTGGACAAATCCTCTAAGGAAAAGACCGCTTTTGCAGTAGTAGGCCGAGGTCTATTTCAGTTCGTCACTATGCCGTTTGGTCTAAAGAACGCTGCTCAAACTCAGCAACGTTTAGTGGACGCTATATTTGGTCCGAAATATGAGCCACAGATTTTTACCTATCTCGATGATATTTTAAGTAACATCAGAAGACTTCGAATCGCATATTCGCTTACTTAAAGAAGTAAAAAATAAATTGAAAGAGGCCGGACTGACGATAAATTTGAGCAAATGTGATTTTTTCAAAACTTCTCTAAAGTTTTTAGGCTATATTGTAGGCTCAAATTCCTTGCGTACCGATCCGGATAAAGTAGCAAGCATGGTTAATTATGCGAGACCTACTAATACTACGGAAGTTAAGCGCTTCGTAGGAATGTGTTCATGGTATAGACGTTTCATTGAGAATTTTTCTACCCTGTTGTCGCCTATTAATGATCTTTTGAAAGGACAAAAAAAAGGACAATCGATAGATTGGACAAACGCAGCAGAAAGATCTTTTATAAAGATTAAAGAGCTATTGGTTTCAGCTCCAATTTTATCCCAACCAGATTTTTCCCAACAGTTTTATATTTCTAGTGATGCTTCTAATACCGGTTTAGGGGGCGTCCTAACACAGAAAATCAATGGTGAGGAAAGAGTGATAGCGTATGCCAGTAGAACTTTATCAAAGGCTGAACGTAACTATTCGGTTGTTGAAAAAGAATGTTTAGCGGTACTCTTTAACATCGAAAAGTTTCGACCTTACATAGAAGGTGTTCCTTTCACGGTCATAACAGATCATTATAGTTTATTGTGGCTTAATTCTATTAAAAACCCTAGTGGCAAACTAGCGCGTTGGGCGATTAGGCTGTTACAACATGCGTTTAAAATGCGTTTTGATATCTTAAAGCTTGTGAGGACTTGTGAAATATGTGGAGCGCAGAAATCTCCAAATACACTACCTATGGGACTGATGGGAAAAAGAGAAAACGGTCAATTACCCTTTTCAAGTCATAGCAGCTGATCTAGTAGGCCCATTCCCACGTTCAAAAAAGGGAAATAAATGGCTTCTCGTGGTTTCTTGCTGGTTAACAAAGTATACCGTGTTATTTCCTTTGAAAAGCTCTAAAGCCGAATGCTTTTTGAAAATTTTAGAAAACGATATTTTTCTAATCCACGGAGTTTCATCGCTTTCGATATGCGATAACGGTACTCAGTTTACTTCTGAGTGTCTTAAGAGCTTAAGTGAGACATATAGTTTTAACATCCGTTTTAATCCAGTGTACACCGCAAGACACGAAGTAACAGGGTTTACACCGTCTTTCTTAGTACGGCAGACATATACCTCTATCTGGATCGCATTATAAAAATTTAGATTTGGATGCCAATGTTGACAGCGAAATAATTCCGGGTAACAGGGGTGCGTACGCCGAAAATTTAAAGGGTTTAAAAGATATTTTCACCGACGTGCGTAGTAGGATACATAAGGCTTATGAACGGAACAGTAAGTCTTACAATCTTAGGAAAAGGGATTTTGCCTTTAATATAGGTGATCACGTTTGGCGAAAAAATAAAATTCTTTCCAGTGCAGCAGATAAATTCACATCTAAGTTGGTACCTAAGTATGTGCATTGCGTCATAAGAGAAAAGATTTCAGATCTAGTTTATGTTTTAGTTAATTTAGATGGGACTAAAGTAGGACGATGGCATATTAAAGACTTAAAACCATTCAACGGACCTAACCCTAGTGAAAGTTTGTCAGAAGAAGAATAGTTTATATTTACATTATCTTAATTGCTTAAGTTTTTTTGATGTTGCTCTGTAGAGGTGACGACCTCGTTTTTTTGACTGTTATAAAAGTTGAGCTGAGGATAGCTTACTTTTATAGTTTTTGCTAAGGTTTTGGGTACTGATCATATCCAAACTTAGGTTGATTGTAGTTGATGTTTAGCATCGACTCAGCTGTTGCGAGCTTGCGAAAGAGTCACACTCAGGATATATCATAAGACTGGTATGTCGGTGGTCGCGGGATTTGATTTGCTTATGACCCCAAATAATATCCAGTTCTTGACACTTGGAAGCGAAATTTTGATTAGAGGCAATCCAAGGTGATCATGAGTTAGGACAAGCGCAAGATGTAGCTCGTGTAGTATGATGTTGAGTCAAAAATTTTTTTTATGAGCAATTTCAAAGTTTGTTACCCGAGTGGGTGTATTTTTATTACCTTAATGGTATATGTTGGGTGCAGTTAAGAGTAAATTGATTTTGGTTTATCCTGTAAGTCTAAGACTTGGATTATTTTGGTTTAGATCTTCTTCTGAATTGACAAACTGAGGGTACTTTCTATTCTTTTCAGAGCCGTTTAAACGTTACCTTTGAGTCACTAATTTTTTTAAATTTTTTTTTGCATGGACTCATAGGCGTATGTTGAGTTTTTTCGGTTTACTATCAGATTGATAGAAAATTGAAGTTCTGCAGGAGAACTAAAGGCCGATCATTTACAGGAGATGAGAGCAGAGTAAGACAGTCGTTTCACAAAGAAATGATCAAAATCTGATACCGAGATGAGAACCTTGTCAAGAGTGGCTAAGCGCAGTGAAGGAAGATTCCTAACCGAAATTTTTAGATTTCCAAGAGGTAATCTAGAAGTTTGGGCTGACAGAAAACGGTTATGCCTGATACCTGTAGCAGTTTCTTCTAGAGGCTATTGTCTAGGGAGACGATTAACACCATGATCGAATATGTTAGCTGTCAACGATGTTTTCTTCTTGTTTCTGATTAAGCTGGAAAAGCTCTTGTCGTCTTCAAAAGTTTTGTTGCGTTGCCACCGAAAAATTGAGCAATTTTTGCTTCCTGTAGCTTTTCAAGCTCAGTTTCGTTTTTTGGAAATTTCTGTAAGAAGCTTGGTTAAGTCAACCTTGTAAACCTTTTAGGTTGTATCCCATGAGTGATTTGTTTTTACAGGCTGTGATGCACCGGGTGCTAACAGATGCCGTTACGACGTTTGGCAGGGAGTTAGTCTTCCTGAGGAACAGACTGATTGGAAGGGTAGTCTATGGAGGGTGAACGTTTGACCTTTGGGACCTTTAGGGGTTTTGTTACCCAATGGTTATTTCTATTTGAGCCAAAGGAGAGCCTAGCTACTGTAGTCGACCTCAGCTCCAATTAGCCTATTAGTGGTGACAGGCTGTTGGCAGTAGTGTGTTTCGGAACACCCTATTGATTAAATTTTTTTGACTTATGGTGGTGTGGTAGACACCGTTTTAGTTTAGTGGATGCTATAATCTACTCCCTTTTGTTGGTGGACTCCAGGGTCACCATTTCCGTATTTTATTGTCTCCACCATTCAGCATATCGTAGTGAGGTGTTTGTCTCCTGTTATGTGGGATTGATTGAATGTTTTTCGTTGTTGTTCTAGGGCGAGACCAGTACACGAGGGTTCTTCATGCAACTTGGAGAAGCGCAATGCTGGTTAAGTTTTATATCTCTGTATAGCCACCCTGAAGAATGACGGAGGGCGTTTTTTTTTTCGGCTCATGTTTCTAGTCAGATTTGTCACTTTGGTGCGATGTGCCGAAGATTTGATTAGCTTTTGCTAAGAGCTTTCACCAAGCTCAGTATGGAGTTATCATAGCCAAGAGTTTGGGATTTGAACTCCTGTATGTATTTCTGTATATATTTCTGTACATATTTCTGTATATATTTCGGTGTATGTTGGTTGCCTGAGGGCATGTGCTCAAAATGCGTGATTTTGAGTCGTTTTGCTTATGGACTCCCATATATAGGATTATGACTTTAGGGAGGTCCTATTTCGAGACTTGCTGTCTCATATAGTTATGTTAGGAATGTTTCCTTGAATGTTAGTTGCGCGTGGACTAATCATTCTGTTCTTTGTGAACATTGCTTTTTGAAGCAGGATCATTCAGTTTGGTGAATTTTAGCTTTTATAGCTATTCACTGTGTTTAGAGTGAATTTTAGCTTTTATAGCTATTCACTGTGCCTATAGTGGTATTGTTAGCTTTTATAGCTGCTCACTATGTTAATGGCGAGATTGTTCTTTTAGAACGCAGGCTTTGTGTAGTCGAGGACTATTTACAGAGTGTTTTCTTGGCGAGGAGCCGAGGCTTTTTTCTGGCGATGTACCAGAATGTTTTCTTGGCGAGGAGCCGAGGTTTTTTCTGGCGATATACCAGAGTGTTTTCTTGGCGAGGAGCCGAGGCTTTTTTCTGGCGATATACCAGAGTGTTTTGTTGGCGATAAGCTGACGTGTTTTCTGGCGATCAACCAGAGCGTTTTCCCTAGCGATTTTAGCATGTCTGGATGTCTTAGGACGTCGACATTGCGTTATAGAGTGCGATTATCTGGCGATCAACCAGAGCGTTTTCCCTGGCGATTCTAGCATGTCTGGATGTCTTAGGACGTCAACATTGCGTTATAGAGTGCGATTATTTTCTGATACGACTAGTAGTGATACTAGATTTGGAATGTTCTCTTAGCGATGAGCTAGAGCATTGATAGCGATTTTTCCCGAGCGTTTGCCTGGATATTTATCCAGATTTTTTTTTGGCCTTGTGCTAAATGGTCTGACAAGACTTTTTCTTTTTAGTGTAAGTGTTTGCACTAGAATCA
>CM032450.1:740750-745673 GCA_019049505.1 Pachyrhynchus sulphureomaculatus
GGGGTAAAGTGAAACAATATTCAGACTTGCCAGAATGTGTTTTTCCTCTAATTGAATGCCTCTGATTATGTTCGTAGAGTATTCGGAGTTTTTGATGGATGAATCAGTACATTCAACGGTTAGTTGCATGATCTTTGGCGGATGTTTTTCCAAGTGTTGTGTAGATGAGGGCACGGCGCTAACAATGGGTGTAAGGGGGACGTTGAGCTTGTGTATCTTCGGTAGGTCAAACAACTTTGGGCATCGGCTTGATTTCTCTCTTAGAATTATGTGTCTTTTAATCTCTGGTCCCAAGTCTGCAGCTTTTATTTTGGCCTTTGTACTTTTTTCCAGAAATGATGTAGGGTCCCTGGTAACTGGCTTGTAGGAAGAGTCCTAAGAAAACACAACATAGTCACAGCATACAAACCACAAAACACTCTCTCAGACATCCTGGGTAACCCCAAGAACAAGAGAAAACTGGAAAACCAAGACAGCAGGAGGTCGTTCAACTTAACAAATACCTGGAAGAAATTCTATCTCAATTTTTAAATAACATAGATAATCTGAGTATTTTTAATTATTATTTAAGGTATAATAATGATATATACACAAGAATTATTATTTTTTTAAGTTTTACAAATTATAAAACAACAAAAATAAAAACTATTAGTATCATCGGAAAGCTTTACACTCCACAACAATTGTTAATTCTGTAGAAAGCTCAAATTTGACCAACGATGAAATACTGCTCCCATGTTTGGGACTCAGTTCCCAAACATACACTGCATTTATTTTATTCTATTTAGAAGAGAGCTGTTCGCCTGACTGAAGACCCGGAACTGGCCAGCAACCTTGATTCATTGGAATATCGAAAAAACGGTTAGCCACTTGAGTTTATTCTACAAGTATTTTCATGGAAAGTGTTCGATAGATGTAGCCCCCTTAATTCCTCTTAATGTGGTGCATGCTAGAAATACACGTGGTACTAACACTTCACATCTGTATGAGGTTTAGCTTTTTACTCCTTGCGCAACCCTTTTCACTAACACCTGTGCTACCCTAGCCACACAAAGCGGCCAGACCACAGCTGACACTTTCTGTCCGGCAGCTTTGCTCGGAAAGACTTTAAATAAGTCACCGACAGAGTGCAGTATAAGCATCTATTTTGTCATGGTTTTCCGTTAGTACCCGGATAAGGTCCGAAATTGTGTTCTTTGTGTTTGCTGAATTTAGCCCAGCTGATGCGCCGTGATACAGCGAAACGCGTTTTGGGATGGTCTAGCAAATACAGAGAACACTTTCGGGAACTTCCAAAGTGTGGATTTTTCGATTCGCCTTGGTTGCTTCACCAATGCGTCATATATCCTATAACCTGGCCAGAGAACATATGTATGAATTAAAAAAAAAAATCACGTAAATGGGATAAGTGGTTCTCGAGACATAAGCGCATTAACGAACAGATAGACAGATAGACACACAGACAGAGAGACGTTACGTTTTATATATATTATATAGATTATTATTATTATATCATCATATCATATATATGAATTTAAAAAAATAATCGCGTAAATCGGATAAGTGGTTCTCGAGTGATAAGCGCACTCACGGATAGACAGACAGACAGACAGACGTTGCATTTTATATATATTATATTCTTTGCTACATGATATTGTTCCATATTTAATGGTTAAGGCAGCGTATTGCAAGAGAACGCGCCAGCGGCGAATTTTTTTTCGACTTGATTCACTATTATCGTCACTGCTTATTCCATATGTTACCTAACGTAATAAAATATATCCTATAACCTGGCCAGAGAACATATGTATGTTTTTTTTTAAAAAAAAAGCACGTAAATCGGATAAGCGGTTCTCGAGTCATAAGTGCACTAACGAACAGACAGACAGAGAGACGTTACGTATTATATATTATATAGATTATACAAGAAAGTTCTTCTTTCTCACATGTGGTCAATGTGGTTCCTTGTTTGACTGACGAGCCCAAGCCAAGTCTGCACAAACGCTGTTACCATGTGGTGTACTAAGGAATGACCTGACAATGTCACATGTTTTCAAAATCGTTGACTTCTGAATGTTTCTGTGTATGTTTGTGTTGAGTGCTAATTGTACTAAGTGTGGTTTGAATGTTATTGGTGTAAGGCCTGTGGCTTATATAGATTATTATTATTATTATTTAACTTGGCCATATATATGAGTTAAAAAAAAAAAAAACATAAATCGGATAAGTCGTTCTCGAGTGCTACGCGCACTATCGGACAAGCAGACAGACAGAGAGACGTTGCATTATATATATATATATATATACATATATATATATATTACAGAAGATTATAGATAACCTGAAACAAATGTATGAATTAAAAAAAAAACACGTAAATCGGGTAAGTGGTTCTCAGGTTATAAGCTCACTAACGGCAGAGAGGTCTACCACACGTGCTGCAGGGAAGCCTCTAAAGCGCTCCAGGAGCGGCACGTGTGCAGAAAAAGCGATTCACGTTGTTCTTGAGTTGTAAATTGTACTCGGTTGGAAACACCGCCCTGGGCAAGTTATTCCAAAGGGATGAAGTTCTCCATACAAAAGACTGCTTGAAATTATATATATAATACTAGCCGTGCCCGCAGCTCTGCTCGCGTGGACTTGATTCACTACTATCGTCGTGCTTTTTCCTTATGTTACCTAACGTAATAAAATATCTGCCATTATTTCCCCTTATCTTCCATTGTTTCTTCTTATCTCCAATTATCTCTACATAATTTCCATTATCTAGGCTTATGTCTGCTCATCTCCCATTAATTCTCCTTATCTCCCATTGTTTCTCCTTATCTCGACTTATCTCACAATATTTCCCCTTATCTCCCATTATTTCTCCTTATCTCCCGTTATCTCACCGTAACTCCCATTATTTAGACTTATCTCTGTTTATCTCCCATTATTTCTCCTTATCTCCCATTATTTATACTTATCTCCCATTATCTCACCTTATCTTCCATTTTCTAGGCTTATATCAAATTATATAGAACATATGTATAAATTTATAAAAACACGTAAATCGGATAAGCGGTTCTCAAGTGATAAGCGCACTAACGGACAGACAGACAGACAGAGAGACGTTGCATTTCATATATTATATTCTTTGCAACATGATATTGTTTCATATTTAATGGTTTAGGCAGTGTATTGCAAGAGAAAGCGCTATCGGTAACCTTTTTTCCGACTTGAGTCACTATTATCGTCACTGCTTATTCTTTATATTACCTAACGTAATAAAATATATTCTATAACCTGGCCAGAATGTATGTTTTAAAAAAAAGCACATAAATCGGATAAGCGGTTCTCAAGTGATAAGCTCACTAACGGACAGACAGACAGACAAACAGGCAGAGAGACAGACAGACAGGGAGACGTTGCATTTTATATATATTATAGATAGAAAATTATAGATAACCTGGCCAGAGAACAAATGTATGAATTAAAAAAAAAACACGTAAATCGAACAGACAGGCAGACAGAGAGACGTAGCATTTTATATATATTATAGATATAGATTATTATTACTTTTATATAACCTGGCCAAAGAATATATGTATGAATTTAAAAAAAAGACACGTAAATCGGATAAGTGGTTCTCGCCTGATAAACGTACTAATGGACAGACAGACAGACAGAGAGACATTGCATTTTATATATATTATAGATTATAGATATTGTCTGCTACATAATATTGTTCCATATTTAATGGTTTAAGCTGTGTATTGCAAGGGAACGCGCTAGCGGCAAAATTTTTTCCGACTTCATTCACTATTATCGTCACTGCCCATTCCTTATGCTACCTATCGTAATAAAATATAGCCTATAACCTGGCCAGAGAACATATGTAGGTTTAAAAAAAAAGTAAGCAAATCAGATAAGTGGTTCTCCAGTGATAAGCGCACTAACGGACAGACAAACAGACAGACAGAGAGACGTTACATTTTATATATATTATAGATGTAATAAAATATATATCTATAACCTGGTCAGAGAACATATGTATGAATTTAGAAAATCACGTAAATCGGATAAGTGTTTCTCGAGGGATAAGCGCACTAACGGACAGACAGACAGACAGAGAGACGTTGCATTTTATATATACTATAGATATAGATTATTATTATTAATATTATATAACCTGGCCAAAGCATATATGTATGAATTTAAAAAAAGACAGGTAAATCGGATAAGTGGTTCCCGCGTGATAAACGCACTAATGGACAGACGGACGGACAGGGAGACATTGCATTTTATATATATTATAGATTATAGATTATATATATTCTCTGCTACATAATATTGTTCCATATTTAATGGTTTAGGCTGTGTATTGCAAGGGAACGCGTTAGCGGCAAACTTTTTTCCTACTTCATTCACTATTTTACGTCACTACTCATTCCTTATGCTACCTATCGTAATAAAATATAACCTATAACCTGGCCAGAGAACATACGTATGTTTTAAAAAAAAAAGTACATAAATCGGATAAGTAGTTCTCCAGTGATAAGCGCACTAACGGACAGACAGACAGATAGACAGACAGACAGAGAGACGTTGCATTTTATATATATTATAGATTAGCGCGACGTGTACTTCTAACATGCACCGCTCTGGGAGGAATTAAGAGAGCCACATCCTTCGAACACTTTCCATGAAAATACTTGGAGAATAGGCTCAAGTCGCCAACCATTCTTCCATGTTCAGCGAATCAAGGCCGCCGGTCAGTTCCGGGTCTCCAATCAGACGAACAGCTCTTCTTTGAATAGAATCCAACAAATGCAGTGTATGTTTCGGAACGGAGCCCCAAACATGGGAGCAGTATTCCATAGTTGGTCGAATTTGAGCTTTGTAAAGAATTAACAGTTGTTGTGAAGTGCAAAGCTTTCTGGT
>CM032450.1:745773-868273 GCA_019049505.1 Pachyrhynchus sulphureomaculatus
AAATGTACTATTAAATAAGAAGGTTCGTTGAAACCAATTAAAAATTTTTTTAATAGTTGCTTTTTGCAATGATTGCAATTCTTTGGCATTAATTTTTTCAGTAAGTAAGAAATTTCTCAAGGCCATTCGAAGGATCATGTTTGCTTTTCAAAATTTTCATTGTAATTCCAGCTCTTGCTAATTTTTGCCGGATTGACAAACTTACTGCATTTTCCGGTTTGCGACATTGTGGTAAATTATAAATACACACGTTTTCAGTTGTACATACAACACTAACCTCGAACGGCATCCATGTTATAAATGTAAACAGTCATGTCAGTGCGCAACTTGCACACGCATGCTTTCGTTCTGGATTTAAATAAAATCACAAGTACCAACTATTACAATGTTACGCTGTTGTCACGTTTCACTAGTGAAAAACTAGACTTATTAAATAAAATCAAATTTATAGTTTTCTGAGGTATTTGCCTGTCTTCTAATTTTTTTTTAAGTATATTGAGAAAATTTGTAAAAGTGATTTTTGATATAAATATTTTACGTATTTTTTCTTTTTAAAGTTAACACTTTAACTGCCATGTGCGTCATATCGGCGCACACGGCCTCTGCACCGAACGCCATGTGCGCCATATTGACGCACACGTAAAAGAAGTTTTATCCGCTTTGTGTGTCTAAAGCGCGCACAGTTCTCGTATGTTTGTATGAGGTGTTACATAGCCCTGGCGTAGGAGAACTTGCACCAGAAATAGCCTACAGAAATAAAGTAAATTTTTTGTTTGGTTTAATTTTTTATTTAGAAATATATTTTATATGCAAAAGTCAACGTTATTAGGTATAAATGTGTAAATGTAATGAAGTTTTCACCCCTATATATCATACAAAAACAAATATTTATGATATTTTATGTAATTTATAAAAGCGTTCTTTGCACATATGCGGTTTCTCGGGACATCCGACACATACGTAGCGTACTGTCTTGGCCATCTTCATAGCATACTTTCTTCCTTGCGCCTCAGAAAATCTTGTGTAGCAACTCTTGCAAAGGCTTCTAATCACTCTAGAGTTTTTCTCTGAAACTTCTAGCTTGTGAGCGGTCAATGGCTGTCTTGCAATATTTTCTAGATCAACCGGTTGACCATAATGAAGCAGCTGAGACCATAATTTTTCCCTGAACTTAATTATGGATATATTTTTTCCATTTACTTTATTATAAAGGAAAAGGGAATTTACGACAGTTGTTCCCAGTAAGTCCTCCACTGCTACCTTTCGGTACCATTTCAAGGCTTTTCTAACAGCCGAAGAATAAGAAGCTCTTTGATCAGAGACATCTATGAACGTCTTGCCTGCGTTGTAATCAATAACAGCGATAGGTTTTTGGCGCTGGCCTATATCAGCTGTCTTTATACTATGTTTCGTACTAAGCATAAGGACATCACGTTTGTCCTTCCACTTGAAAACAGTAATGCCATCGTCACTTTCCATGCCAATGATTTCGCCACGGTTACTTCGTAAAGTCCCGACGAGATGAGTTGAATGCGCTGTTAGCTTTCTAGCCAATCCCACACTGGTATACCAATTATCAGTAAATAAGGTCCTGCCAGAATCAAGTAGATTATCCATTAGCTCTAAAACTACTTTATCTGCAACTGAAACTCCATCGTTTTCAGATTCTTTGCCACAATAAATTTTCATATTATACGTGTAACTTCCATTTGCACATACCTTGAATAGTTTTATACCAAACTTGTGCCTTTTGCCCTAGATGTATTGGCGAAATTTCAGCCGTCCTTTAAACGGCACCATAGTTTCATCGATGCACACATTTTCTGATGGAATGAAACATTCTTGATACTTGGTTACCAAAGAGCTAATTACAACTTGAACTTTGAGTAAACGATCGCCGGGCAGACATGCTTCATTGTCAGCGAAATTCCACATACAAAGTAAAATTTCGAATCTGTTTCTTGACATAAATTTACACGCAGGGCGGTTATACAACTCAGAGCGACTTCAGTAATGAGATAGCGAAGGCTTTTTATCTAGACCCATCCACAAGATTATGCCCAAAAATACATGCATTTCGATAGCATTTGTATCTACCCAATCATTCAGTCGAGAGTGTTGTGTTATCGACTCATCTGAGATTTTTTCAATTATAACTTGTTCCGCATAACGATTTGTTTCACGCACCATAAGGTCAATTAGTTCATCATTGACAAATATCTTGAAAGTTTCAAGTTCTGTTTTACCACTAAGGGTGTCCACAACTTCAGGAAGAATCCCGTGGTTTGTATCAAAAACATAATTGTTTAGCTTCCGGCCAGAAGGGTTTCTCCAAGTTATATTATCCCCATCTAGAAAGAGTGCCTTATTTTTATTTTTTTGGATTAATTGGGCAAGTGGAATGTCATCGTCACTTGAAGAAGATTGTTCAGAATCTGTAGGTATGTCTTGGGCTTTGACACCTAAAACTGTTTGTTTACACGTATACTTATAGTAAAACTGAAAATATTGTAAATTTCAAAGTACCTTTTCTTATAGTTCCAGATGCATGAGTAGCTGCTCTGCGTGTCTCAGTCAAATTCAAAAAGTTGATATTTTCACCTAAAACGACCGAATAATAAAGGTACGAATTATATAATTTTTTTGTTTCTTACCTTTCCTTGCATTTTTTGATGTAAATGGACGATTGTCTTCTTCCGAACTCGTCGTGCTTGGTGTATAGTTTTTGTCGGCATCTGAGTCGTCAAATTCGTCAAAAGATTCGCAGCTCATAGAGTCAACTTCATCACTACTCATATTCAGTTGATCTGCCCACTCTTGCAATTGCTTTTGCAGTTTTTCTTCTCTTTTCCAAGACATTGTATGCACTAATCAGTTTGCAAAAAGTTTAAAAACACAAACCACAATTAACAATAACTTCCTAACTTATAATAATACCAGCACATCTAAATAACCTCAAAACGCACAGAAAACTATAATAATTGACGCCAAATGAAGATAAACACGCAAAGACTCGTCAATCCACTAAATAGTGGTGAAGAAACACCCGAACGATGCAGAAAGCGGTGCAAGGTCACGCACATTTGTGTGAGTCAAAATGAAGCACACACGGCTCAAACGGATTTTTTAGTTGTTCTTGCGCCGCGTGAGTCATTTTGTCACAAAAAAAAATATACAGCATCACCAAAAATTGACTAAAAAATTAAATTTTCTACTGTAGGTTACCACTAGACACCAATTTGATACAATTTTAACAAAAAAAAAAAATTTTGGCGCAGAGGCAGTTACATCTGAAATGCCATGGCAGTTAAAGAGTTAGTGTTAAATTCAAGGTACAGTCCCAAGCAAAATTTTTTTTATTATTGTTAAAAATATTAAAAATTTCATTGAAAAATTAATTAAAGTCGAACGAATTTCGATTTTAATAAAAAGTTGATACGAAAAACAAGATTGTGAAATAAAGACGTTTTGTAATAATGCCGTATTTTAAAAAATATTGAGAGATATTGTTTGGTCAGAATTTCATGTATTTTTGTATCCGATTGTACCTACAAATCATCCTTAGAACGAAGATCATTTTAAAATGACGCTGAAATAATGGTTTATTGTGATTTTTGTAATTTGGTTTGACAGCGGCAAAACAGTCTAAATATTTTTTTTGGCATCAGAATCGTATCCAACGACGTCGAAAACATAAGGACTAATATTTGAATGGTGTTTTAATGTGGTGAAAAAAATGATAAAATGGCATTTTGAGTAAACTGACAGCTCGTTTGACAGCTGTCGACTACTAAAATATTTTTTTTTTTGTATCGGGACCGCATTCAACGACCTCGATAAGGGGAAATGTTTGAATAGTGTTTTCATGAGATGAAATAATGATGAAACAGCATTTTTAGTAAATTGACAGCTCGTTTGACAGCTGTCAACTACTAAAATATTCCTTTTGTATCAGAACCGTACTCGGCAACCTCGAAGACATAAGGATAAATGTTCGAATAGTATTTTAATGTGATGAAATAATGATTAAATTGCTTTTTAAGTAAATCGACAGCTTATTTGATAGCTGTTAACTACTAAAATATTTGTTTGCATCAGGATCGTATTCCGCGACTTCGCAAACATAAGGGATTGACCCTTATGTTTGCGAGGTTTGAATAGTATTTTAATGTGATGTAATAACGAATAAATTGCATTTTGAGTAAATTGACAGCTCGTTTCACAGCTGTCAACTACTAAAATATATTTTTTTTGTATCAGGATCGTATTCAGCGACCTCGAAAACATAAGGGCCAATGTTTGAATAGTGTTTCAGTGTGATGAAATAATGATTAAATGGCATTTTAAGTAAATTGATAGCTCGTTTGACAGCTGTCAATTACTAAAATATTTTTTTTTATCAGAATCGTATTCAACAAACTTAGAAACTCCTACGTATGCATTTAGAAGCAGTTTTTCATTTAATATGGACTTATAATTGAAAAATAATTTTAAAAATTTTCGAGCACTTGCATTTGACACTGTCTTTGTCAAAGAATTGAGAATTTCAAAAAGTACAACACGGCTAAAATTTGAGCCCTTATACTTTACGAAAGCATTTAACCAGTTCTGACGGCAGCCATTTGCATTTTCGTATAGAATGACCTGTATATATATATATATATATATATATATATATATATATATATATATATATATATATATATATATATATATATATTATGGGTCTAGCACAGTGGAAAACACAGTCCTGGATAAACCATTCCAAAGGGATGATGTTCTCCATATAAAAGACTGCTTGAAGAGCGTTGTACGAGGAGTAACAAGCTGAACTTCATACGCATGTGAAGTATCAGCGCGACGTGTACTTCTAACATGCACCACTCTGGGAGGAATTAAGCGGGCTACATCCTTCGAACACTTTCCATGAAAATACTTGTAGAATAGTCTCAAGTCGCCAACCGTTCTTCAATTTTCCAGCAAATCAAGGCCACCGGTCAGTTCTGGGTCTCCAATCAGACGAACAGCCATTCTCTGAACAGAATCTAACAAATGCAGCGTATGTTCGGGAGCGGAGCCCCAAACATGGGAGCAGTACATAGCTGGTTGAATTTGAGCTTTGTAAAGAATTAAAAGTTATTGTGGAGTGTAAAGCTTTTTGGTTCGAAAAATATTCCCAACTTTTGAGAAGCTCCCCTTACTATGCCTGCAACATGTTCCTGCCTGGACATTATTTGCTTCCAAATTAACGCCCAACAAATTGAATGACGATGATAGGGGAATGGAGTGCTCCGACATAATTATGTCGGGTTCAGCAACGTTTTTTAGAAAAAAATTGCCGCCTGGGTTTTTGTAGCTAGAATTTCTTCCCGGTCTTGGTTAAGTTGAATGACTTCCTGCTGTCTGCGGATATTCGCCTGAGTAGCCGATGTCCGAGCATTCAAAGTGAATGGAGGGATAGGCGTACTGTCATCTGCAAAGCTATAGATTGGATTCTGGGTCTTTTCCAGCAGATCATTAATATAAATGAGAATGAGAGTAGGAGACAGTATGGGGCCATGTGGCACACCGGCGTTGACAGTAAAGGTGTTAGAAAGAAATCCGTCGACTGCCACTCGTAAAGAACGGTCTCTGAGGAAACATGAGAGCCACAAACAGAACTTTTTAGACATACTATAAGAGCGTAGTTTAACCAACAGTCTATCGTGCCAAACACGGTCGAATGCCTTGGATATGTCAGGAGCAACCGCTCGAGATTCTATGAAGTGTTCAATTGCGTTGTTCCAAACATGTGTTACATAAGTCAGAAGATCTCCTGTTGATCTATGTTTATGAAAGTCATATTGATGATCGCTAATAATGTTGAATCCTTCAAGGCATTTTGGAAGATGCTGATTGACAGCCTTTTCCATGTCTTTCGATATTATTGGAAGAAGTGCGACTGGTCGGTAGTTATTTGGCAAGGTCTTCTTGCCTTTTTTAGGTATCGGCTGAACTGTGGTACATTTCCAGCAGGAAGTAAATATTTCGTTCCTGTAGGATAGGTTGAAAAATCTACAGAAAACTGGTGTTAGTTCCCTCGCAAAATTTTTGAGAACTATGGCAGGTACTCCGTCAACGCCAGAAGCTTTTTTGTATCTATGTTCATTAAAATACGTTTTATGATACGCTGTCTGAAAACAATATCGGGCATCCTTGACTACACTATGGGAATTATAGGTGGTGTTTTTCCTTGGGCAGTAGAATGTGAAGCAAACTGTTCAACCAACAAGTTCGCTTTCTCAACAGGTGTCGTTGCAATAGAACTATCTGGCCGCGTGAGTGGTGGTATGGTGGATCTGATGAAATTTGACCAACTGCCTTAGCGACTGACCAAAAGAACCTAGAATTGTTGGGACAAGCGAGAAGTTTGTTTCTAATTCGTTGATTGTGTGCCTCCTTGGTTTCGTGGATAATTTCTTTGCATCTGTTCCGGGCACGAACAAAGATATTACGATTTATGGTGTTAGGATTTTCACGCCATTGTCGGTAGGCAAGATGTTTAGAAGCAACGGCAGCACGGCTTGCCGTTGGAAGAACATTTCTTCGAAAATGGGATGTAAGCTACCATACCAGCTAAGATAACATCGGAAACCTCTCTGGCGCAGTCAGATGGGTCGTCGAATCGAAAACAAACGTCTAACCAAGGGAAAGTTCGAAAATATTCCATGACATCTTCCCATTTAGCAGATGTGTAATGCTAAATCTGGCGCGGTTTAGGCGCCTCTCTGTCACTGACTGGTAGGACATTCGATATCGAAAGCAGTTTATGGTCGGAAGAACCCAATGGCGGATTTACGGTGACCTTGTAAATTTCCTGATTGGTGGTTAAAAACAGATCAAAAAGCCTGGCGAACTCCCCGTCTCGATCAAGGATCCGTGTTGGTTCGTCAATAAGCTGAGTTAAGCCATAACTGATTGAGAATGATTCAGCTTCACGACCTTGTTCGTCGGTAATATTTGAATATTTAAGCCAGTTGATGTTGTGGACATTAAAGTCGCCCAGGATGGCAATTTCGGCATTTGGATAATCAATTTGTAAATGATCGATGGTGTCTGCAAGAGAAGCGAAAAGTGTTCTAAAGTTAGTATCACTTGGCGGTCGATAGAGGATGCAGATGAACCTTGTGGTTTGTTGAGTCGTTATTTTTAACCACATAACATCCAAGTTAGGGGGCTCCAGAGCCTCTTCTCGTTGGCAAGTTAGGTCGCTTCTGACAAAAGACAGATTCCAAAGTTACGCCTAAATGGGGAATAGAAGTCGTACCCAGGGTAAATATAGTTAACTGTGCTGGTCGATGAACTGGCCTTGGTTTCACAGAGAGCGAGTACATGAGGTTTATTTGATTGCAGGTGTTGGTGCACTGAATTTATGTTCGAGTTTATACCTCGTATGTTGCAAAAATCTATTCTAAAATTATGATCTCTGCATGTCAACGCCCCTGAACCAGCCCCCACCTGGAGATCAGAACGAGGGGCTATTTTACCTCCGGAATTTTTTGTGCTTGAATTTGTTGGTTCAGTCACTGCTGTCTGTTTATTGTACATAGCTTTTCGGTAGAACTGTTTTTCGCTTCTTCGGAAAAGGCTGTTTGTGTCTTTCCTCTCGTTTGATTCCTTATATCTACGATGTCTTGCGGCATATACGGATAGTTTTTGCTTTAAAGTATCAAGGATTTCTGGCGGTGTTCTGTTAATAGACTTGGACTTGATCTTGTATACATCCTGTGTAACACGTTTGGACGCGTTCCCGTTCATAAACTGGGTAAGGTGTCCTAAATCTCTTGTTTTGTTTTCTATTGTTTCTTTGTCGTTGCAAGAGTTTTTCATTATTTTGTGTTAGAATGGTAAATGCTGTGTGTTTTTCCGCCTTGGTGGGTGTCGACTTACTCGCCGTCACAACACTTTCGGCAGGTCGATTTTCGGTTGCCCGGTCGAGCTGCCACTTCCCGCGACGTCCTCGATCGTTACGTCGCTCGCCCGATACTTCATTTATTGGTCTACTGTTGTTTGGAATGTTTTTAGTTTATTGTGGTGTCAGAAGCTCAAAGTGGCCCAACATTGAGTTGCCTGTTAGTAAAAGGTAAATAGTTTCGGTGTATTTTCCTGTGCTTATTATTGTTGGTCTGTCCCTAAACGTTATTTTTGTATCTCTTGTTTTTCGTTGTTTTGAGAAGATATGAAACTTGCTATTTTGGGTTTCCGAGAGGGCAAGTATCTTTAGGCTCGTTCCATAGGTGCCATTTTTCCTCATATAATTATAGTAGTTATTGAAGTCTTTTATATGGTCGTCTTCAATTAATGAAAATAGGAGAGCAACCTCTCGGAGTTTTTCATGGTGGTATAAATATATATATATATATATATATATATATATATATATATATATATATATATATATATATATATATATATATATATATATATATATTTATATTTATATATATATCCTTCCCTCCTAACGTGAGATCTACGTTATTAAATACCTTATTATGTCCTCTGGTATATTTTAGATTTTATAGTTTTTACTTTTGATTTACTATTTTCTGGAAGTGTACTAATGGAACATTCAATGTGAGCAACTATTTCTGATAAATCATTTGTTAGAGAAGCATGTCGCAATCAAATATCAAAAAACATGGTTAACAACACAAATTCTAATTCACAAAAAAACATAAAAGTAGTTAAAGGATTGAGAAAGAAAGATGTCTTCTACTTAAAAGCGGATAAAGGAAATAAGGTTGTTATATTGGACAAGAAAGATTACTTTGAATGTGTAGACAATCTTATCGAATCGGGCCCCTATGAAAAGATAATAAGAAATCCATTGCCGAGAATGATAACAGAGGTTAAAAATTTTTTAAAGAAATGTAAGAACCTTGTCTCCGATTCGCTAAAATTTAAATTAAATGTGAGTAATCCGACCATACCAAAGTTGTATTGCTTACCCAAAATTCACAAACCTGGAAAAGCAATGCGACCCATTGTTTCATCGGTCGGATCACCCACATATTTAATATCCAAATGGTTATCAAAAGAAGTTGAGAAATTACCATTAAATACTTTCGCAGTGACGAATTCGTTAGAATTCATTAATAAAACAAAAACTCTAGTTCTTAATGAAGGTGAAATCTTAATTTCTTTTGATGTCAGTTCTTTGTTCCCAAGTGTACCAATACCACAAACTTTACAATATCTCGAAGAATTACTTAGGATGAATGACCTTGAGGACGAAATTATTCATGAATACTTATCATCATCATCAAAACTCTGTATGGAACAAAATTATTTTTAATATAACAGTCAATTTTATGTTCAGAAAGAAGGAACAGCTATGGGTAATTGCTTATCACCTTTCATAGCCAATTTATTCATGAATAAGTTTGACACCGAACCCAGTCAAGAATTTGAATATTTTCCAAGGGTATGGTATAGGTATGTGGAAGATATTTTCTTGATTTTTGATACAAAGAAAGCAAATATTGATGATTTTGTTTCCAAATTAAATAGCCGGTATGATTCCATTAAATTCACTTACGAAGTTGTTAACAAAGGTCAACTGCCTTTTCTAGATACTTTAATTATTAAAAATAATAATAGATTAGAATTTGATATCTATAAGAAAGACACAGTAGTAGAGAGATATATTCCTATTTCATTGCAAACAACACAAATTAGCCGCATGACATTTTTTAGTTCATCGTTTGGTCACTTTTCCTCTGAATAGAGTAAACCTCAATAATGAAAGCAATCGTATTAGAAATATAACTAGAGTTAATGGTTATGACGATGACTTAGTAAACAAGCTAATAAATAGTCTTAAGTTCAGGTTAAATATTCAGAATTCCACCTTTTTTACACGCGAAGAAAATAACTCTAAATAGGTTTCCATACCATATAATCCGAAATATAGCAGGGGACTCAATAAGGTATTTAATAAGGTAGGCCTCACCTTAGTCTATAGGTCATCAGACAATCTGAGAAATATCTTAGGAAATCCCAAAGATAAGATTCCTAATTGTGAGCAAAGTGGAATTTATGAAATTAGTTGTAATGATTGTGACAAAAAGTATGTTGGGCAAACTAGAAGGTCAATTAAAACACGATTTAAAGAACATTTAGCACACTTAAAATACAGTAGAACAGAAAAGTCTAGCATTGCCGAACATGCCCTTGAAGCTGATCATACTGTAACATTAGATAATTTAAGATTAATAAAAAATGTACCTGATAGGAGATTGTTGAACGCATACGAAAGTATAGAAATCATAAAATGTAAAAGTAGTTTAAATAAAGACAGAGGGCCTATTCCTTATAGTCCCCTCTACTGGTTACTTGACCGGAACTGACGGCCTTGCCTATATCATTAGTTCCGCTTGAGTAATTCAAGGGTTAGGTTAAGTATAAATAGGGTAGATTTGTAGTTTAGCTTTAGTCAATCATCGCTCCTGATGAAGCTAACATGGTTAGCGAAACGCACGTCGAGTGCAAAAAATAAAGTGTTTGGTGTAGTGGTGATATATACTGAGTAGTATCATTGTGCCAAAGATTCCACATTCCCAACTTAGTAAACATTGAATAGTGCAGTAAAAAAAAGTTAAAATAATGATGAGATAGGCATAGTTTAGATACAGCAATATTATGATTTTATCCTCTCTGAGATACACAATACAAAAAAAAAACAAACAAAAAAAAATTTTTGCCTCTTTTTTTCCATTTTGTAGGTTATGTCCGCACTTGAGCGACCAACAAAGATTTATTGGAAATTTCATTACCAAGAGTTTGGTTTTCTTGTCTCGATCCGACTTATATAACCGTAGTTTTTCACATTTTAAGCTCGAAAAAACGGGTTTTTAGAACTTAAATTGTTTTCAAGCAAAAGAACAGAAGTATTTCGAGGTCCAAAACTCAAGACAGGACTCCTGGTGATACCCCAGAGAGGATAAAGTTATAATACGAGGCTGGTTTGAAAAGTCCGTGCAAAGTCCGAGAGATGGCACCACCGGCGCGTATCGAGGTCATGTTTAGTTAGTAGCATCTCTTGAATGAACGCACACCAAGTTTCAGCCATATTGGTCTATTTCTTTGTGTTTGGCATTCGTGTGAATCAAGGAAGTCGAGTGATTTTCAAGAAATGGACGAAAAAGAATTTCGTGTGGTGATTAAACATTACTTTATGAAAGGCAAAACGCCTCAGGAGACTAAAGAGAAGCTTGATAAACATTATGGTGACTCTGCACCTTCGATTAGAAGAGTTCTGGACGCCTGTGGAGGTTACGACTTCAGAAATCATTGATCAAATCCATGATATGGTGATGGATGGCAGAAGAGTTAAGGTGCGTGAGATTGCTAGTGCTGTGGGCATCTCGACTGAACGGGTACATAATATTTTGCATAAACATTTGGACATGAGAAAGCTATCCGCAAGATGGGTGCCGCGATTGCTCACGCTTGACCAAAAACGTAAACGTGTGAAGTGTTGCAAGGATGGTTTGCAGCTGTTCCAAAAGAATCCGGAGGACTTTAAGCGTCGCTTCGTCACTGGGGATGGAACATGGATACATTACTATACTCCTGAGACCAAACAACAATCTAAACAATGGGTTACCAAGGGGGAATCTGCACCAAAAAAAGGCGAAGACCGTTCCTTAGGCCGGAAAGGTTATGGAGACTGTCTTTTGGGATTCGCAAGGGATAATCCTCATCGACTATCTGGAAAAGGGTAAAACTATTACAGGTGAATATTATTCATCGTTATTGGACCGTTTGAAAACCGAGCTGCAAGAAAAACGCCGATTGCAGACACTAATGGATATTTTGTAGACTTGGACAAATCCTATTATTCGGAAGGGATCAACAAACTAGAACATCGTTGGACGAAGTGTATAAGCCTAAAAGGAGACTATGTCGAAAAATAAAAAAGGTTTACCCCAAACACATAAGTAGTTTTTATTTTTGCACGGACTTTTCAAACCAGCCTCGTATTGCTGTATTTACGCGGTGCAATTTCAAATGCTTTTTTTACTTTACTAGAACCAAAAAGCGTAACTTTACTGTTTATGTTGTTTACAATGAAACCCATCATCAGGAATTTATCTATCTGCTACTTATATATTTTTAGCCTTCTTATAATTTAAGATAAGAGAATAAACAAATATTTATCTATTTATTTATAAAAATTTATATTACAGATACGCTATATTAACAAAATAGTTCGTTGCTACGCAATTCATAACTTATTTTCATATCTTCTAATCTTATGGCGTCAAGCGGAATAAAAACGTCTCCACTCTACTGTTGTGTGCATATACAACATTTTCGAGGTGGTATTAGTGGCTACGATAAGTTCATACATAGGACGATTTGGAAAAGAAATTATGGTCCTAGCGGTTGCTGCAAAAAAAATCAAGCTAATTTCTGAAAGGATAAAACTTTTTTTATGCTTACAATAGACCCATCATCATTATTTGAGGTGTCGGTCTGTCTGGCTGATTTCAGGAATAGAAATGAAACCTATAGTTTTTGAGCGATATTACTTTAAGGGAAGAAGGGAAGGATCGATCATTTCTTTTACTCTCAATAGGACTGAGGATGAAGTCTTGAAAAAACTTTCAAAATACTGTTCAAACTATAAAAATATTTAACTACCCCCACCCTCTTCTTAGGTTAAAATTTAAAGTAAGTAAAAAAAATAAAATAACCCGATTTTTTAATTCTTCGGCTACAAACACTTCAAAAAGGACATAGATCTTTCTATATAGGAAACAACCCCCATAATCTCCCTCCACACCTCTTTGACCTCTATTATCTCAACAAAAAACCAAGAAAATTTACCATATTACTATTACGATCATAAAAGATTTATCGATCTACACCTCTTTCACCCCGTCTGCTAAAACTGATATCGCTCACCAACTACACGTTTCCTTCCTTCATTAGGTATTATACAGGGTGGCCCAAAATTACCGAAGGGGTTTTGAATTCCTTATAACTTTTTTATTATAATTTTGTTTTTTATTTCTTTTCAGTATTTTGTAAAGAAGACTTGGGAAATTTAAAATGGAACAGTACACAATTGAACAACGTGCCCAAATCGTTGAACTTTATTGCTCAAATCAACGGTCCATTGTTTTGACTCAGCGTGCATATCGTCGTTATTTTAATGTGCGGGTTGGACCTTCAGAGTCAACAATAAACCGTCTGGTTGCAAATTTTCGACAACAAGGGGGCAGTAAGGAACCTTCCTGGTGCCGGCAGACGACGAACGGTGCACACGGATGACAATATTGAACGGGTACAGGAGAGTATTCGGGAAGATGGAGAAACATCAACCAGGAGACGTTCGACACAACTTGGCCTCTCACGAGGGTTGCTGCAGAGAACTTTGCATACAATAAGAATGTTTCCATACAAAATTCAGCTTGTCCAAGAATTGAAACCGACAGATTATCAGCAACGACTTGATTATGCAATTTATTTCCGGCAAAAAGCAGAAGAAAATCATGATTTTATTCATAATTTAAATATGAGCGACGAAGCCCATTTCCAATTAAATGGGTTCGTTAATAGGCAAAACTGCAGGATATGGGCTACGGAAAATCCAAGAGTAGTTCAACAGCGACAATTACACCCACTTAAGTGTACTGTTTGGTGCGGTGTTTCGTCGGAAAGGATAATTGGCCCATATTTTTTTGAAAATGAACACGGTGTCGCCGTTTCCATCACTGGTGTTTGATATCGGACAATGTTGGAAAATTTTTTAAGGCCAGCCGTGGAAAACCATCCGCAAGTATGGTTCCAACAGGATGGAGCCACAGCGCACACTGCGAGGGACACAATGGCTCTTTTACGCGACATCTTTGGTGAACGAATTATTTCGCGTACAAGCGATTTTAATTGGCCTCCGCGTTCACCGGATTTAACCGCTCCAGACTTTTTCTTTTGGGGTTATTTGAAAGGAAAAGTCTATATTAATAAGCCTAGAACCATCCAGCAATTAAAAAACAATATACGCGACGAAATCAACAACATAACACTTGAAGTTTTGTGAAAGGTTATGGAAAATGTTTTGGAAAGAGCACGAATATGCGAAGCAGAAAATGGCCACCACTTGCGAGATATAATTTTTCATAATTAAATTAAAAATATTCTCCATTAATATACTGTATTTAAAAAAAAAAAAATATAATTATGTCTTAAATAAAAAGCTATAATGAACTCAAACCCCTTCGGTAATTTTGGGTCACCCTGTATATGTACCAAGCTTGAAATTGCCATCTCGTTTCATTCGAGAGTTATCGTGTAAACAGACCGACAGAAATGAGGGACTATGTTTTTTTGTGATCTGGGAACCCTATAAGGTGTAGAAAAGCAAAAATCTCGGAATATGATTTTTTTCACGAATTCAATACTTTTCTTTAGTAAAAAAAGGAGGAAAATAGCTATTTACAGCCATGTCTCAACACATAACTTAAATATGAATTTATCTGTAAAAAAAACTGCATCTGCATACGATTCAAAATTTTTAAGTGTTCAGGTGCGTCGACATGCAGAGATCAGAATTTTAAAGTGGATTTTTGCAACATACGAGGTTTAAACTCGAACATAAATTCAGTGCACCAACATCTGCAATCAAATCAATCTCATGTACTGGCTCTCTGTGAAACCAAGGTCAGTTCATCGACCAGCACAGTCAATTATGTTTATCCTGGGTACGACTTCTATTCCCGATTTAGGCGTAACTTTGGAATCGGTCTTTTTGTCAGAAGCGACCTCTCTTGCCAACGAGAAGAGGCTCTGGAACCCCCAAACTTTGATGTTAAGTGGATAAAAATAACGACTCAACAAACCACAAGGTTCATCTGTATCCTCTATCGACCACCAAGTGATACTAACTTTAGAACACTTTTCGCTTTTCTTGCAGACACCATCGATCATTTACAAATTAAATATCCAAATGCCGAAATTGCCATCCTGGGTGACTTTAATGTACACAACATCAACTGGCTTAAATATTCAAATACTACCGACGAGCAAGGTCGGATCCCTGATCGAGACGGGGAGTTCGCCAGTCTTCTTGATCTGTTTTTAACCACCAATCCGGAGATTTACACGGTCAGCGTAAATCCGCCGTTAGGTTCTTCTGACCATAAACTACTTTCGACATCGAGTATCCTACCAATTAGAGACAGAGAGGCGCCTAAGCCGCGCAAGATTTGGCACTACAAATCTGCTAAATGAGAAGATCTCATGGAATATTTTCGAACTTTCCCTTGGTTAGACGTTTGTTTTCAATCCGACGACCCATCGGACTGCGCCAGGGAGGTTTCCGATGTTATTTTGACCGATATGGAGACTTACATCCCCTTTTCGAAAAAATGCCCTTCCAACGACAAGCCTTGGTTTGACTGAAAATGCAAAGAAGCTGCTGCTTCTAAACATCTTGCATACCGACAATGGCGTGAAAATCCTAACACCATAAACCGTAACACCTTGTTCGTGCCAGGAACAGATGCAAAGAAATTATCGACGAAACCAAGGAGGCACACAATCAGCGAATTAGAAACAAACTTCTCGCTTGTCCCAACAATTCCAGGTCCTTTTGGTCAGTCGCTAAGGCAGTCAGTCAAAATTTCACCAGATCCACCATACCACCACTCACACGGCCAGATAATTCTATTGCAACGACATCTGTTGCGAAAGCGAACTTGTTGGCTGAACTCTTTGCTTCACATTCTACTGTCAATTTCCACTATTCCCATAGTGCAGTCAAGGATGCCCGATATTGTCTTCAGACAGCGTATCATAAAACGTATTTTAATGAAGCTAGACACCAAACAAGCTTCTGGCGCTGTCGGAATACTTGCCATAGTTCTCAGAAACTGTGCGAGGGAACTAACACCAGTTTTCTGAAGGCTCCATACTGTTTCCTACTCTTTTTCTCATTTACATTAACTTTCTGCTGGAAAAGACCGAGAATCCAATCTACAGCTTTGCAGATGACAGTACGCTTATCGCTTCATTCACTTTGAACGCTCGGACATCGGCTACTCAAACGAACCGCAGACAGCAGGAAGTCATTCAACCTAACAAAGACCTGGATGAAATTTTATCTTGGGGTGACAGTAACCAAGTGGAATTTAACGCTACAAAAAACCCAGGCGGCAGTTTTTTCTAAAAAAGTTAACGTTGCTGAACCCGACATAGTTATGTCAGGGCACTCCATTCCTCTAACATCGTCATTCAATTTGTTAGGCGTTAATTTGGGAGCAAATATGTCCTGACATGAACATGTTGCAGACATAGCAAGGAGAGCTTCTCAAAAGTTGGGAATATTATTTGGAACCAGAAAGCTTTACACTCCACAACAACTGTTAATTCTTTACAAAGCTCAAATTCGACCAACTATGGTATACTGCTCCCATGTTTGGAGCTCCGCTCCCAAACATATACTGCATTTGTTGGATTCTATTCAGAGAAGAGCTGTTCGTCTGATTGGAGACTCGGAATTGACCGGCGGCCTTGATTCGCTGGAACATCGAAGAACGATTGGCGACTTGAGCAGATTCTACAAGTATTTTCATGGAAAGTGTTCGAAGGATGTGACCCGCTTAATTCCTCCCAGAGCGGTGCATGTTAAAAATACACGTCGCGCTAATACTTCACATCCCTATGAGGTTCAGCTTGTTACTCCTCGTACAACGCTTTTCAAGCAGTCTTTTATATGGAGAACATCATCCCTTTGGAATTATTTTCCTAGGAATGTGTTTCCCACCGAGTACAATTTACAGCGATTCAAGAACAACGTGAATCGCTTTTTCCGCACACGTGTCGCTCCCGTAGCGCTTTAGGGACTTCTTCCCTGCAGCACGTGTGCTAGACCCATAAAAAAAAAGGAAACGATAGAAATGACACCACTGGTAATGACGTGATGAATTCGAACAAGGATCAGTGCTGTGATATTAACTATAACTGCGAACAGCTACTTCTACAACGATACTGGAGCAACATCTTTGTTGACAACTTTATGAGTTTTGTAGGTTATCGGTAATTTTTTTAAGAAATTTAAAGTTTCTCAAGAATAAATAACTAGTAATTTTATTATGTTGTAAGCTTAAAAATGAATAATGAACTTTGTGCTACTTATTTTACCTAGAAAATGTTTTCTTTTTTTGGAATTTACATCGTGTTTTATATCATATCGGATTTAGCAGTTTGTTGTAAAAGTAATTTTTGACACAGTATTGTGGCATTAATAAAACTATAATCAAAGTCAAACAATTTTTTTAGAGAAAATATTGATTTATGACATTATGAAAAATTTCATGTCTGAACAGAAAGTTATTTGTGTAGGTTAGATTTCGGCTCTTGTGTGTATTATTTTTTTTGGTTGAACCACTGAACGCCAACTGTAGTTTGTTTCTACAGCATCTGAAGCTTTGCTAAAATGAAATAGGTAAAGTTAAAATATAATATAATATAATCTATAATATATATGAAATGCAACGTCTCTGTGTCTGTCTGTCCGTCTGTCTGTCTGTCTGTCTGTCCGTTAGTGACCTTATCACTGGAGAACCACTTATCCGATTTACGTACTTTTTTTTTTAAAACATACATATGTTCTTTGGCCAGGTTATAGGCTATATTTTATTACGATAGGTAGCATAAGGAATGAGCAGTGACGATAATAGTGAATGAAGTCGGAAAAAAGTTTATCGCTAGCGCGTTCCCTTGCAATACACAGTCTAAACCATTAAATATGGAACAATATTATGTAGTAGAGAATATCTAGAATCTATAATATATATAAAATGCAATGTCTCTCTGTCTGTCTGTCTGTCCACTGGTGCGTTTATCACGCGAGAACCACTTATCCGATTTACTTCTTTTTTTAAATTCATACATATATTCTTTGGCCAGGTTATATAATAATAATAATAATCTATACCTATAATATAAACAAATTGCAACCTCTTCTGTCTGTCTGTCTGTCCGTTAGTGCGTTTATCCCTCGAGAACCACTTATCCGATTTACATGATTGTTTAAATTCGTACATATGTTCTCTGACCAGGTTTTAGATATATATTTTATTACATCTATAATATATATAAAATGCAACGTCTCTCTGTCTGTCTGTCTGTCTGTCCGTTAGTGCGCCTATCACTGAAAAACCACTTATCCGATTTACGTACTTTTTTTTTTAAAACATACATATGTTCTCTGGCCAGGTTATAGGCTATATTTTATTACGATAAGTAGCATAAAGAATGAGCAGTGACGTAAAATAGTGAATGATGTCGCAAATAAGTTTGCCGTTAGCGCGTGCCTTTGCAATACACAGCCTAAACCATTAAATATGGAACAATATTATGTATCTGTATATGTATAATCTATAATATATATAAAATGCAATGCCTCTCTGTCTGTCTGTCTGTCCATTAGTGCGTTTATCACGCAGGAACCACTTATCAGATTTACCTGTCTTTTTTTAAATTCATGCATATATTCTTTGGCCAGGTTATATAATAATAAAAATAATCTATATCTATAATATATATAAAATGCAATGTTTGTCTGTCTGTCTGTCTGTCTGTCCGTTAATGCGCTTATCCCTCGAGAACCACTTATCCGATTTACGTGATTTTTTAAATTCATACATATGTTCTCTGACCAGGTTATAGGTATATATTTTATTACATCTATAATATATATAAAATGCAACGTATTCTGTCTGTCTGTCTGTTCGTTAGTGCGCTTATCACTGGAGAATCACTTATCCGATTTTCGTACTTTTTTTTTTAAACATACATATCTTCTCCGGCCAGGTTATAGGCTATATTTTATTACGATAGGTAGCATAAGGAATGAGCAGTGACAATAATAGTAAATGAAGTCGGACAAAGTGTGCCGCTAGCGCGTTCTCTTGCAATACACAGTCCAAACCATTAAATATGGAACAATATTATGTAGCAGAGAATATCTATAATATATATAAAAATGCAATGTCTCTCTGTCCGTCTGTCTGTCTGTCTGTCCGTCCGTTAGTGTGCTTATCACTGCAGAACTACTTATCCGATTTACGTGCTTTTTTTTTAACCATACGTATGTTCTCTGGCCAGGTTATAGGCTACATTTTATTAGGTGACATAAGGAATAAGCAGTGACGATAATAGTGAATTAAGTCGGAGAAAAGTTTGCCGCTAGCGCGTTCTCCTGCAATACACTCCCTAAAGCATTAAATATGGAACAATATCATGTAGCAAAGAATACAATATATATAAAATGCAACGTCTCTCTGTCTGGCTGTCTGTCCGTTAGTGCGCTTATCACTCGAGAACCACTTATCCGATTTACGTGTTTTTATAAATTTATACATATGTTCTATATAATTCGATATAAGCCTAGATAATGGGAGATAAGGTAAGATAATTGGAGATAAGGAGAAATAATGGGAGATAAGTCGAGATAAGCCTCGATAATGGGAGATAAGGTGAGATAATGGGAGATAAGTATAAATAATAGGAGATAAGGAGAGATAATGGGAGATAAGCAGAGATAAGTCTAAATAATGGGAGTTATGGTGAGATAATGGGAGATAAGGAGAAATAATGGGAGATAAGGAGAAATAATGGGAGATAAGGAGAAATAATGGGAGATAAGTCGAGATAAGCCTAGATAATGGGAAATAAGGTGAGATAATGGGAGATAAGGAGAAATAATGGGAGATAAGGAGAAATAATGGGAGATGAGAGCAGAGATAAGCCTAGATAATGGAAATTATGTAGAGATAATGGGAAATAAGGAGAAATATTGGGAGATAAGGAGAAATAATGGGGGATATTTTATTACGTTGGGTAATATAAGGAATAAGCAGTGACGATAGTAATGAATCAAGTCCACGCGAGCGGAGCCGCTGGCCCGGCTAGTAATAAATAAAACATATTAAACGTAGAAACATTGTGACAGTACAGGGTGAGTCAACGATAGATATCTCATTTGTTTCGGGAATGACGAAAAAATGTTAAATACAGTAGTTTTAGGGAATGCTAAGGTGCACAGTTCAAATATTTTTTTTGAGTATACAGGGTACTTCAAAAAAATGTGGCCGATATAAAATATGTTTTTTAAATGGAACTTCCTATCTTCTAATTTATTTTTAAATTTTGCGTAAAATTTTATAACTTTTTTGTCAAGAATGATATATACCTAAACCTAGTAATTTTTCTAATATCTCAACTTTTTTAAAAAAAATACGAGTTTCCAGTTTTGTAAAAAATTTCCCGTAGCGCCATTGTTTCTGAAGGCAGAATACTCATAATTGGTACGAGCGTTCCATAGAGATAAAAAAAAGATATATGTAAAGATATTAGAAGTTAGATGCTAGAGGATATTCAAAATAAATTTATGCATTTCTTATAGATTTTACAAAACCCTCCAACTTTTATTAGGTATGTCATGTCCCTATTTCTAATAGTTTTCGATTTATTTTGAATTTTTCAATTTTTACCCTTGTTTTTAATATACTTACGCTATTATGAAAACATAAACAAATAGATAATAATAATTTTGATATGCTTTAACTTATCTAATGATTAATTTTATCATGAGGTAATAAATGTTCAAAAATATGCCCGTCTACTTGAATACACATGTTTAGCCGTTTTACTATATTTTCCTTCACTTTCCTTGTCATAAAGGGCGTTATTGTCCCCCACGTATCCCGTATCCTATATTCCATATCTGCTGGTGTGATAGGAGGATTCACATAAATACGATCTTTAATATAGCACACAAAAAGAAGTCTAAAGGTGTTAAGTCACATGTTCGAGGGGGCCACTGAATGAATCCATCCCTACCGATCCATTTTTATGGGTAAACGATAGTTAAAAAAATCCCGAACTTCCCGGTGGTAATGACCAGAAGCTCCGTCCTGTTGAATTCACATTTGTTCAAAGTTATCAACTTCTTCAAGGAGCTGAGGTAATTCGTTTTGCAAAAAATTTAGATATCTAGGCCCGTTAAGCTGTTCGCGGAAAAAATATGTACGAATAACTCGAAAATTTAATATTCCACACCATACATTAAGCAACCAATGGTTTTGGTTTTGAACTTCCCGGACCCAAAATCGATTAACTGTTGACTAATAATGCATGTTATGGCTGTTAACTGCTCCATTACTGCGAAAAGTACCTTCATCAGAAAACGTTATTTTAAATAAAAAATTTAGATCGGCCTCTATTGCTCCATTCATGGTAGTACAAAAGTTTACTCGTCGTTCAAAATCATGATCTTGAATTTCTTGGTGTAGTTTCATATAAAAGGGATGATACTTGTATTTTCTACTGTTACGATTACCCATAGATTGGGATGTGTCAGATACTTGATGGTGCTGACCTGGGGATTATCTTCAACATGAAGTAATATCTCCATTTTTTTTCCTCATTGGTAGCATTCTGGTTTACTACTTTCCGTTTCGTATACTCAACGCTACCGCTACCATCAAACTGTTACATTAAGCACTGAAAAGATTTTCTAGAAAGTATACGTCTATTAGGGTACTTTGCTCCGTAAAGCCTTACTGCCAAAAGACAATTTTTTATAGCCTCGCCAAGTATATAAGCTATATCAACTAATTTATTGTTAGGAAAATCCATAACTATTACCTTTATACGCCACTTACTACAACAAATTAAACTACTTTTACTTGCTTAATAGAAGTGTCAAAATTTGACAATGCCTATATTTTTGTTTTGTCTTGGCAACTATGATGTTATAGCGTAAGTGTATTAAAAACAAGTGTAAAAATTGAAAAATTCAAAATAAATTGAAAACTATTAGAAATAGGTATATGACATACTTAATAAAATTTGGAGGGCTTTGTAAAATTTATCAGAAAAAATAATAATATACAAGGTGTGCCATTTAAAAAATTGAGATATTTCAATTTCAAATAATCGAAATACATAAATTTATTTTGAACACCCTGTAGCATCTGACTCAAATTTCTTTATATATCTTTTTTTTTTTTCATCTCTATAGAACGCTCGTATCATCTATGAATATTCCACCTTCAGACACAATGGCGCTACTGGCAATTTTTTACAAAACTGAAAACTAGTTTTTTTTTTAATAAATAGAAATATTAGAAAAACTACTAGGTTTAGGTATATACCATTCTTGACAAAAAAGTTATAAAATTTTACGCAAAATTTAAAAACGAATTAGAAAATAGGATGTTCCATTTAAAAAAAGCATATGTTATATGGGCCACACCTTTTTAAAGTACCCTGTATACTCAAAAACAATTTTAAACTGTGCATCTTAACATTCCCTAAAACTATTGTATTTAACATTTTTTCGTCATTTCCGAAACAAATGAGATAATGAACTTTACTCTATCGTTGACTCACCCTGTACAGCTTATTATTAAAATACCGGTCCCTTGTTTCTGACATAAAATTATTGGTATACTAGGTCCATATCCTTATTAGTTATGGAGAAGAAATATTTTAAATTTTCTTTGTGCAGTTATTTTTCATGCAATATATTTTACATATATTGCATCAATATATATATATATATATATATATATATATATATATATATATATATATATATATATATATATATATATATATATATATATATATATATATAAAGAAAGAAACCAAAAAATTGCCGTATCTACCAAAATTATTAAAATACAATCTTAATTGGGGAACTCGGCAAGAAGGGGGCGTGATAAGGGATCACACAATTTTCATTAAGATAATATGTCGGTCCTGGATTGGGACCTTCTTCAGGGCAGAACTGAAAAGAAGAACAAAGCGTATTACCTGATCGTGTCTGGGACCACTTTAAATTAATGATGTTATCGTTAGGTTGTTATAATAAATAAAATTAGTGTAGAACAAGAATAAGATATTAGTCATAATAAGTAAAAAACTCACATGAGAAGTGCAAAGATTTCGTTAGCCTGAATGGCCGTAGGTAGCCTGTACATACAAAAGTGGTTACATGTAAAAGTTGGTTAATCCATAAAAAATATATAAAATACACACTGAAACCCTGTAAACAAAATTCTAAAAACCAAATTTAAAACATGGATGTAATTGGGAACCTTAATCTCACCCAACATCAAAATCAGCAAATCCTTCTTCTTATCAATAATAAAATTTCTTTTCCAGTCAACGTTTTTCAAATTTAAAGACTCTTTCTACTCTTAAATTTTTGGATGCCCTATGGGCAGTAACCTCAGTCCTGTTCTTGCTTCAATCGTTATGTCGTATGTTTTAAAAAGCTGCACTCAAAGATTATCCTTCCGACTTCCATTCCTATATCAATACGTAGACAATTTAATTCTATCCATACCAGCTGATGGCAAAGAAGAAGTTCTTCATGTTTTCAATTCATTCGACCCACACCTGCAATTCACTATGGAAGAAGAAACCAACAATGCTGTTCCATTTCTGGACACAAGAGTCGTTAGAGACTCTCACAACATCATCAAACTTGATTGGTATAGAAAACCTACTTCTTCTGGGAGATATATCCATGAAAACTCTGGCCATGATTGGAAGGTGAAAGTCAACGTCATCAAGAGCCTATATAGAAGACTGAAGATAATAGTCCATCCTGATTTCTTACTCCAGTCACAAGAAACACTTACAAACCTTTTCATAGATAATGGATACAATCGAAAACTCTTACTAAGAACCAAAGACGAAGTCAACAAGCTTACTCATATCCATCAAATTCCCCCAGAACCCCCTCCCCACCACCTACCGCATATCTCCCCCCCCCCTTAACTTCCCCAGTCGAAATAAATTGGTCGCTGCTTTCTTTACCATTCATTCCTGGCCTCACAAATAAATTGATCCACATTTTGCGTGTCATTCCTAACATTAAAATTGCTAAATATTACTTCTTCAAAAACAGACGTGTCTTCAGCAAGCTGAAGGCCCCGTTGCCAGTTCTTTCCATGTCAGACTTGGTTTACTCAATTTCCTGCCTCAATTGTCCATCAATCTATATTGGCCAAACTTCTCAATCCTTGAATCGTCGTATTGCACTCCATAAAAGTGATACTATATGCCATCCACACAGATGTGCTTTGGCGACCCATTCTGTTGACAATGGTCATTCTTTTAATTTCAGGGAACCCAAAATTCTTCATTTCTCTAACAATCTTTCCAAGAGAGAATTCCTTGAGATGTGTTACATCCAGGAGAATCACCTTAATATCAATAAAAGAACCGACCTAGATGGTCTTAGTAGCATATATAGTTTCCTCCTCTCCTGTGATAAATCAATTCCACACAATAATTCCCTGTCTTCAAGTGTTTTATGATCCATCTGAACCGCGTTGGTCATCTCTCTTTTAGCTCTGTAATTTCCAGGGTTTCTCTCCTCCTTCCTCTCTTTTTACGGTTCTCTTTGATCCTGGGCTCCACAGATTCTTTCCATTTTATCTGGGACATTTTGTGCACCTAGCGATTACTGTCTTCCTTCCATTGACAGTACCTTACGTCACCCCCTTTAACACCTCCTGGTGCCTCCAGTCTTCATTGGTTTTTGCAAACAATCTCTTCCTCCAATCAGATTCCAACAAGAAATTAATTAATTAATAATTATTTCATTAGACTATCTTCCTCTTCGTTGCTCCCATTATTGTCTCTCTCTCTCTCTCGCTCCCTCGCTCACCCTTTACCTATAATTAGGTTATGATTTATCCTTCCTCTACTACATACCGGATTTTTGGGTCGCTCAATTGGCTATCTCCTTCTCACTTAGGGTCCAATATTTTCACTTCCTTTTCTATCGGTTTCCTTCCAGGTGTCGACCCAGCATTCTGGTTAATTGAGTTTTCGTGACTAAACCCCTTATCTCTGTCGGGCAGCTGTCTCCTGTCGTCCTTGTCATCTTTCCTAAATGGCGGTGGCCATGTGTGGTGGTCACAGGTGAAATAATTAACAATGTTCACAACATCCAAGGTTCCCAATTACATCCATGTTTTAAATTTGGTTTTTAGAATTTTGTTTACAGTGTTTTAGTGTGTATTTTATATATTTTTTATGGATTAACCAACTTTTACATGTAACCACTTTTGTATGTACAGGCTACCTACGGCCATTCAGGCTAACGAAATCTTTGCACTTCTCATGTGAGTTTTTTACTTATTATATATTATATCTTATTCTTGTTCTACACTAATTTTATTTATTATAACAACCTAACGATAACATCATTAATTTAAAGTTGTCCCAGACACGATCAGGTAATACGCTTTGTTCTTCTTTTCAGTTCTGCCCTGAAGAAGGTCCCAGTCCAGGACCGAAATATTGGCTTAATGAAAATTGTGTGATCCCTTATCACGCCCCCTTCTTGCCGAGTTCCCCAATTAAGATTGTATTTATATATATATATATATATATATATATATATATATATATATATATATATATATATATATATATATATATATATATATTATATATATATATATATATATATATATATATATATATATATATATATATATATATATATATATATATTATGGGTTTAGCACACGTGCTGCAGGGAAGTCCCTAAAGCGCTCCAGGAGCGGCATGTGTACGGAAAAAGCGATTCACGTTGTTCTTGAATCGCTGTAAATTGTACTCGGTGGGAAACACAGCGCTGAGCAAATTATTTCAAATGATGATGTTCTCCATATAAAAGACTGCTTGAAAAGCGTTGTACGCGGAGTAACAAGCTGAACCTCATAGGATGTGAAGCACCAGCGCGACGTGTATTTCTAACATGCACCGCTTTGGAAGGAATTAAGCGGGCTACATCCTTCGAACACTTTCCATGAAAATACTTGTAGAACAGACTCAAGTCGCCAACCGTTCTTCGATGTTCCAGCGAATCAAGGCCGCCGGCCAATTCCGGGTCCCCAATAAGACGGACCGCTCTTCTTTGAACAGAATCCGACAAATGCAGTGTATATTTGGAAGTGGAGCCCCAAACGTGGGAGCAGTATTCCGTAGTTAGTCGAATTTGAGCTTTGTAAAGAATTAACAGTTGTTGTGGGGTGTAAAGCTTTCTGGTTCGAAATAAAAATCCCAACTTTTGAGAAGCTTTCCTTGCTATGCCTGCAACATGTTCATGCCATGACATATTTGCTCCCAAACTAACGCCCAACAAATTAAGCGACGATGCTAGGGGAATGGAGCGCCCCCACATAACCATGTTGGGTTCAGCAACGTTAACTTTTTTAGAAAAAAACTGCCGCCTGGGTTTTTGTAGCGTTAAATTCCACTTGGTTACTAGCACCCCAAGATAGAATTTCTTCCAGGTATTTGTTAAGTTGAACGACCTCCTGCTGTCTGCGGATATTCGCCTGAGTAGCCGATGTCCGAGCGTTCAAGGTGAATGAAGAGACAAGCGTACTGTCATCTGCAAAACTGTAGATTGGATTCCCTGTCTTTTCCAGCAGATCATTAATGTAAATGAGGAGGAGAGTAGGAGACAGTATGGAGCCCTGGGGCACACCGGCGTTGATACTGAAGGTGTTAGAAAAAAATTCGTCGACCGCCACTCGTAAAGAACGCTCTCTGCGGAAACATGAGAGCCACAAACAAAACCTTTCAGACATACCATAAGAGCGTAACTTAGCCAACAGTCCATCGTGCCAAACACAATCGAATGCCTTGGATATGTCAAGAGCAACCGCTCGAGATTCTCCAAAGTGTTCAATTGCGTTGTTCCAAACATGTGTTACATAACTCAGAAGATCTCCTGTTGATCTATGT
This sequence comes from Pachyrhynchus sulphureomaculatus, assembly GCA_019049505.1. NCBI lineage: Eukaryota > Metazoa > Arthropoda > Insecta > Coleoptera > Curculionidae > Pachyrhynchus > Pachyrhynchus sulphureomaculatus. The sequence goes on from CM032450.1 coordinate 772,612, forward strand.
TTACGAAAACCATATTGGTGATCGCTAATAATATTGAATCGTTCAAGATATTTTAGAAGATGCTCATTGATAACCTTTTCCATGACTGGTCGGTAGTTATTTGACAAGGTCTTCTTGCCTTTTTTAGGTATCGGCTGAACCGTGGCACATTTCCAGCAGGACGGAAATATTCCCTTTCTGTAGGATAGGTTAAAATGTCTACAGAAAACTGGTGTTAATTCCCTTGCACAGTTTTTGAGAACTATAGCAGGTATTCCGTCAGCGCCAGAAGCCTTTTTGGTGTCCAGCTTCATTAAAATACACTTTAAGATGTGCTGTCTGAAGACAACATCGGGCATCCTTGACTGCAATATGGGAATAGTAGGTGGTGTTTTTCCTTGGAAATCGACAGTAGAATGTGAAGCAAAGAGTTCAGCCAACAAGTTCGCTCTCTCAACAGGTGTGGTTGAAATGGAATTATCTGGCCGTGTGAGTGGTGGTATGATGGATTTGGTAAAATTTTGACTAAATGCCTTAGCGACTGCCCAACAGGACCTGGAATTGTTGGGACAAGCGAGAAGAATATATATATATATATATATATATATATATATATATATATATATATATATATATACATATATATATATATATATATATATATATATATATATATATATTTTTTTTTTTTTTTTTTTTTTATTTTTTTTTTTTTTAGTAAATGTTCTCGACCGTTAAAATTTATAAGAAAGTGTAGAGATTTCGGGAAAGCGGTCTTGAATAAAATACTTATTTGTTGTTAAAGAAAAACTCTATATTTCGCTGATATTTTTTCAGCTTCATCTGGAGTTAAAAACTAAAAAATGACAAAGCAGTCTTTTGGTAAGTTTATCATATTACAAAACGGAAAAACTCACCAACCAAAGTATTCCTCCATTGGAAGAGGTATCACAAAAAAATACATTCAATTTAAATATATATAACTAACAGAACAACGAACAGACAAGACGAAACAACATACTGTGGCTCTGGCTGCAATGACACTGTTGTTATTTATTGTGTTTATTTCTTCAGAAATCTGAACAGTGGTTCAGTATAGAAAATGTTATTTTGTACATTGTTAGTAAATAGGATATGACTATTAATTGTATGATGTTAAGTTATTTAAAATATTAGAGTATATATTAGTCAAATTGTTGGTGTCTAACTTATAATTTATGGAATGTGTTTCTTTGTTAATGTGACACATCTCAAGGAACAAGCGTTTTTTTGTGATTGTTTTCTTGTTCCAGAATCTTTACATTCTTAAAATCCAATTGGTGTCCCGTTGATATATGATGGTTCGTTGCAGCACAAGAGTTCTTTCCTATTAAGCAATCACTCCTGTGCTGTGTTACTCTCTGCTTGAGCCATTGAGATGTTTGTCCAATGTAGACACCATTACAATCTAGACAGGATATCTTGTATACTATATTGTTGTTATAAAAAAGAGGAGTTTTTTTGTTTAACTTTACTGAACAGGGTCCAATTACTCAGGGTATTATATTTTGCAATCCTTAGGTGAGGAACTTTTTTAAAAAATTTTACTATTTTGTTAGTTAATTCGGGTATAAATGGTAGTTTGATATATTTAGGTTCGTGACTGTTGTCATCTAAGGGCCCATCATAAATATTGGAGTTGTAAATAATCCTTTTTAGAATGTGTTTTGGAAATCCGTTATTGAGAAAGATATTAAAAAGTTTTTTTAAGTTTGTGTGTAAAAAGCTTTCGTCACTGATGTGAGTTATTCTGTTTCTCATAGCTGTAACTGTATTAAATTTTTGGTTAGAGGGATGGTTGGAAAAGAAGTTGATAAATCTGTTTGATGCCGAGGGTTTTTGGAACCAGTCTAAAATGATTTTATTATCTGAATTTCTTATAACTTTTGTGTCTAGAAAAGGTACACTGTGATCTTTTTCAGTTTCCACTGTAAATTGTAGTTTATTATGAAAAGAGTTAAAAATATCCAAAATTACTTGAGTGCAGTTAGCAGGTACGGAACATATAATATCATCCACATATTTGTACATAAAAGGGATTCCAAACGGTAACTTCGGTAACACACAGTCAAGCAAATGGTCTAAAACTATGGTGGCTAAGATTGGACTAATAGGTGAGCCCATCGGTGTACCAAATATTTGACTATAAAATTTATTATTGAATCCGAAATAAGTGTTTTTAAAGATAAATGTGATTAATTTTAAAAAATTGTTTTTTGATAAACTAGTATGTATCTTTATAAGATCCCACTTATTGCCCAAGATTTCAATTACCAATTCAAGTGGTATGTTCGTAAACAACGATATTACATCCAATGAGAGCAACACATAATCTGTTGGTACTTGCAAACCATTGACTGCATTTACAAAGGAAAATGTATCTTTAATATTATAGTCAGTAGTATTTCCAAGTGCGGTATTCAGAATATCTGATAGATACTTCGATAATTCATATGTGGTAGCGTTCACCGAACTAACAATAGGTCTTAATGGAATGTCTGTTTTGTGTATTTTAGGTAGACAGTATAACCTTGGGAAAGTTGAATTATAAATAGTAAGTTTCTTGGCATCCTGTTCAGTTATTTCTCCATTTTGTTTAAGACTTTTTATTAGAAGATTAAAATTTGTTTGCACTGTAGTGGTGGGGTCCCGATTTAATTGAATGTAAGTTGATGTATCACGTAAAAGCGTTTCAGTTTTGTTCATATATTCGGTTCTTATCCATCACAACAGTGCATCCACCCTTATCTGCTTGCAATACATAGATTTCGGAATGGCCTTTCAAAAAATTTTTAGTTTTATTAAATAGCATTAAAAAACAATTTTTTAAAATTAATCACATTTATCTTTAAAAACACTTATTTCGGATTCAATAATAAATTTTATAGTCAAATATTTGGTACACCGATGGGCTCACCTATTAGTCCAATCTTAGCCACCATAGTTTTAGACCATTTGCTTGACTGTGTGTTACCGAAGTTACCGTTTGGAATCCCTTTTATGTACAAATATGTGGATGATATTATATGTTCCGTACCTGCTAACTGCACTCAAGTAATTTTGGATATTTTTAACTCTTTTCATAATAAACTACAATTTACAGTGGAAACTGAAAAAGATCACAGTGTACCTTTTCTAGACACAAAAGTTATAAGAAATTCAGATAATAAAATCATTTTAGACTGGTTCCAAAAACCCTCGGCATCAAACAGATTTATCAACTTCTTTTTCCAACCATCCCTCTAACCAAAAATTTAATACAGTTACAGCTATGAGAAACAGAATAACTCACATCAGTGACGAAAGCTTTTTACACACAAACTTAAAAAAACTTTTTAATATCTTTCTCAATAACGGATTTCCAAAACACATTCTAAAAAGGATTATTTACAACTCCAATATTTATGATGGGCCCTTAGATGACAACAGTCACGAACCTAAATATATCAAACTACCATTTATACCCGAATTAACTAACAAAATAGTAAAAATTTTTAAAAAAGTTCCTCACCTAAGGATTGCAAAATATAATACCCTGAGTAATTGGACCCTGTTCAGTAAAGTTAAACAAAAAACTCCTCTTTTTTATAACAACAATATAGTATACAAGATATCCTGTCTAGATTGTAATGGTGTCTACATTGGACAAACATCTCAATGGCTCAAGCAGAGAGTAACACAGCACAGGAGTGATTGCTTAATAGGAAAGAACTCTTGTGCTGCAACGAACCATCATATATCAACGGGACACCAATTGGATTTTAAGAATGTAAAGATTCTGGAACAAGAAAACAATCACAAAAAAACGCTTGTTCCTTGAGATGTGTCACATTAACAAAGAAACACATTCCATAAATTATAAGTTAGACACCAACAATTTGACTAATATATACTCTAATATTTTAAATAACTTAACATCATACAATTAATAGTCATATCCTATTTACTAACAATGTACAAAATAACATTTTCTATACTGAACCACTGTTCAGATTTCTGAAGAAATAAACACAATAAATAACAACAGTGTCATTGCAGCCAGAGCCACAGTATGTTGTTTCGTCTTGTCTGTTCGTTGTTCTGTTAGTTATATATATTTAAATTGAATGTATTTTTTTGTGATACCTCTTCCAATGGAGGAATACTTTGGTTGGTGAGTTTTTCCGTTTTGTAATATGATAAACTTACCAAAAGACTGCTTTGTCATTTTTTAGTTTTTAACTCCAGATGAAGCTGAAAAAAATATCAGCGAAATATAGAGTTTTTCTTTAACAACAAATAAGTATTTTATTCAAGACCGCTTTCCCGAAATCTCTACACTTTCTTATATATATATATATATATATATATATATATATATATATATATATATATATATATATATATTCGGCGATGATGCAATTCATGTTTACAGAGTACTGATGGGATCACTTCAGTGTCCGTTCCTCCGTCTAGCTGTCTATCACACCCGATTTTCTCCAAAAACTATTTGACGTAGACTTGAAATTTGTCATTGTCATTGTCATTGATGGCCCAGTCAGAGCCGTATAGTTTTGAAAGTTAAGTTTTGACTTAAGGTTTTTTTTTTAAAGTCGATCGAGAGGGGTGTCAAACGAAAGCTTGTGACAACACGAGTTCAAAAATATATATGTATGATGTAATATTCACAGAGACTTTTCTTTATCTTATTTGGAAAAAATTGCCAAAAATCGCTGCCTCCCCACCCTATCTCTAAGAGTACTAATCAGAAAAATTCGAAAAAATTCTGATGTATTCTCCATAAGGTGTGGATTGAATGAAAATTATTAGGAGGAGATCATTTATCTGGTATATAAAAAACAATTTTTTCAACCTCAGTGAGTAGGGTGCCACATGAAAGTTAAAAATTCCCCAAAAAACGTGGAACAACCCTATTTCTAAGAGCACTAACCAATAAATTTCGAAAAAATTCTGGAATATTTTCCATAAGGTTTGATGTGCATTATCTTTGATAATTTATCTGGTACTAGCGATCCGTACCGGCTTCACTCGGGAGTTCTTGTTATGTTACTATTTAATGCGTCATTATAACTTATTGTAGACAAAAATATCATGTATAAAGTAGTTTAAAATATTTCTTTATACAACACAACAAGTGTTTCTTCCCCGGGTGACAGAACAAATAGTCCTCATGAAACATTCTCTCCATGATCCAGGATTAAAAATCTGTTCAGTAGTTACTAAGAAATTCTACAGACAAACAGACACGATAGGGGACTTATCCTCATAAAAAATAATTTCTTGCTTACCCCTCTTTATCTTTTTGGTCAGCCGGCCATTCATTATCATAATAAGGATGTTTTGGACTAGTCTATCCTAGACCTAGTCATCATCATCTTCTCCATCATAATAAGGACCTTTTGGCTTGCCTTCTTCTACCCTAAGCCAGCTCTCTTTTAACCCCATATAATTCCTTTTTCAATACCTTTTAAACAAAAAAAAAACATAAGGACTTTCTGGTCCGACGATCGTTACCCTCTTCTACCCTAATATGAGGCTTTTCTCAACTACTTTTTATGAAAAAACAAGCCATATTAGGCCTTTTTGACAACCTTTTTAACAAAAAAACCATCATATTGGGCCTTTTTCATCAACTTTAACCAAAAAAACCACGCTAACTTCATTTACGTATTTTTTACATCTATACACGCCTACATCAACCCTCTTCTAATGCATTTTTAACCATCTTTTTTTCAAAAAACAGCCAGTAACCCTCTCTAATGAGTTTTTGATCACCTTTTTATCAAAAAAAATACTAACTTCATTAATGCCTTTTTCACATCTAACCTAACCCCATTGCAGACTAAAAATAACCAAGACAATTCTAACAATAAATTTCATCGTCATAATAAAGACATTTTAACCGAGTCTAGCATTTCCTTCATCACCATAATAGGGATCTTTTGCTCAGCCAACTCCTCATCGCTATTTTCATTATCGCTCTTTTGACCTACAACCAACACACACACACACCTCGACGACGACGAACATCTTAGCCGACAAAACACTACCTCACATAGAGTTGGCAACACTGTTTCATAACGACCTTTTGACATCTAACCTAACTCCATTATACATTAACAATACCCTAAAGAGCCGAAATACTACTGTTTCACGCAGAGTTGGCAACACTGTCCCACCCCGGCGAAGAGTGGGTCCAAAAATGGCAAAAAAATGCAGATGAGGCTCATAAGAAAAAACATGGGATTTTGCGGCAGAAAATCATAATTTTGGTGGATTTAAATTTCCTAGCAATATTACAGGAGCCCCTACTTTTAATGTCAGTTCGTGCGCGGAGCGAATTCAGAAACTTGTAAAATCTAAACTATTCATCCAAATGTCACAATTTAAAGACAGTGCTTATTTTCGTTAAGTGCACAATACACAATGTGACAAAGAGGCGCCTAAACCGCGAAAGATTAGGTGCTAGAAATCTGCTAAATGAGAAAACCTCATGGAATATTTTCTAACTTTCCCTTGGTTAGAAGTTTTTTTTCGATCCGACGACCCATCTGACTGTGCCAGGGAGGTTTCCGATGTTATTTTGGCTGGTATGAAAGCTTACATCCCTTTCTCGAAGAAATGCCCTTCTAACGGAAAGCCTTGGTTTGACGGAAAATGCAAAGAAGCTGTTGCTTCTAAACATCTTGCCTACCGACAAAGACGTGAAAATTCTAACACCATAAATCGTAACACCTTTGTTCGTGACCGAAACAGATGCAAAGAAATTATCGACGAAAGCAGGCACACTATCAACGAATTAGAAACAAACTTCTCGCTTGTCCCAACAATTCCAGGCCCTTTTGGTCAGTGGCTAAGGCGGTTAGTCAAAATTTCACCAAATCCATCATACCAGCACTCACACGGCTAGATAATTTTATGGCAACGACACTTGTTGAGAAAGCGAACTTATTGGCTGAACTCTTTGCTTCACATTCTACTGTTGATTTCCAAGGATGCACGAAATTGCCTTCAGAGAGCGTATGATAAAACGTATTTTAATTAAGCTAGACACCAAAAAAGCTTCTGGAGCTGACTGAATACCTACCATAGCTCTCAAAAACTGTGCGAGGGAACTAACACCAGTTTTCTGTAGACTTTTCAACCAATCCTACAGAAAGGGAGTATTTCCTTCCTGCTGGAAATGTGCCACAGTTCAGCCGATACCTAAAAAAGGCAAGAAAACCTTGCCAAATAACTACCGACCAGTCGCACTGCTTTCAATAATATCGAAAGTCATGGAAAAGGCTATCAATCAACATTTTCTAAAATATTTTAAAGGATTGAACATTATTAGTCATCACCAATATAGGTTTCGTAAACATAGATCCAACAGGAGATCTTTTGACTTATGTAACACATGTTTGGAACAACGCAATTGAATACTTTGGAGAATCTCGAGCGGTTGCTCTTGATATATCCAAAAGGCATTCGACCGTGTTTGGCACGATGGACAGTTGGCTAAGTTCCGCTCTTATGGTATGTCTGAAAAGTTCTGTTTGTGGCTCTCATGTTTCCACAGAGAGCGTTCTTTACGAATGGCAGTCGACGGCACCTTCATTATCAACACCGGTGTGCCACAAGACTCCATACTGTCTTCTACTCTCTTTCTCATTTACATTAACAACCTGCTGGAAAAGACCAGGAATCCAGTCTACAGCTTTGCAGATGACAGTACAATTCTACCTCCATTCACTTTGAACGCTCGGACATCGGCTACTCAGGCGAATATTCGCAGACAGCAGGAAGTCTTCAACTTAAGCAAGATCGGGAAGAAATTCTAGCTACAAAAACCCAGGCGGCAGTTTTTTCTAAAAACGTTGCTGAACTCTACATAGTTATGTCGGAGCACTCCATTCCTCTAACATCGTCACTCAATTTGTTGGGCGTTAATTTGGGAGCAAATGTGTCCTGATATGCACATGTTGCACGCATAGTAAGGAGATCTTCTCAAAAGTTGGGAATATTATTTCGAACCAGAAAGCTTTACACTCCACAACAACTGTTAATTCTTTACAAAGCTCAAATTCGACCAACTATGGAATAATAAGGATTTACATTTTTCTGTCTAAATTACTCTTTTTAGTTGAAGTATTTTAACACGTTTTTTATTAATATCTTTACTTCGATAATTGGAGTTAACCTTTGTAGAATAGACATATGCGATCGCACACTTTTTTGTAGCACCGTTTAAAACGAATAATACTACCTTACACTGTATCTTTCACTATTTACGCAGCGTACGAAAAAAGATCAATCGACGGATCTTTTTCCTACTTTATCCTACATTCATCGTCTTAGGTCGGTTAATTTAGAAAAACTGTCGACAAATCATACACCTAAAACGTTCTCGTGAAATACTCTATTCATTAGTGAAAACCAAAATAAAATCCGGTCAGCAGTTACTGAGAAAATTGCGTACAGACACACAGACCGACAGACGACAGGCAGGCAGACAGGCATATAGACGCGGTGAGAGACTTTATTTTATAATATGTCTTCTTCTTCTTCTTTTATTTAGGCTGCGGCCTGTTTTTCTTTAGAATAATTTTTTCTTATAATACGTATTGATATAAAAGCAAAGATTGGAAACAAACTTTGTGGAAAACTGATTTGGGGTGTATTTTGTGAACTCTGACTTACACTTGGCCTGTTTTTTCGTGTTCCGTATGGAACTTCGGTGTCTGTCTGTCCGTCTGTCTCTCTGTCTGTGACACCCGATTTTCTCCGAAAATATTTGTCGTAGAAAGTTGAAATTTGGTAATAATATAGGAATTGATGGGCTCATCAGAGCCATGTAGTTTTGAAAGTTAAATTTTGACTTAAGGGGTTAGTTTTGGGGGTGAAATCGGAAGTAAAAAAAAAATTCTAGGTTATCGCGCGGAAAGCTTGTAAAAACACGAGTAATATATATATATATATATATATATATATATATATATATATATATATATATATATATATATATATATATATATATATATATATACGAGGCTGGTTTGAAAAGACGTGCAAAAATAAAAACTACTTATGTGTTTGGGGTAAACCTTTTTTATTTTTCGACATAGTCTCCTTTTAGGCTTATACACTTCGTCCAACGATGTTTTACTTTGTTGATCCCTTCTGAATAATAGGATTTGTCCAAGTCTGCAAAATATCCATTAGTGTCTGCAATCACCTCCTCGTTTGAATAAAATCTTTGTCCCGCCAGCCATTTCTTCAAATTGGGGAACAAATAGTAGTCCGAGGGAGCCAAGTCTGGAGAATAGGGGGGATGTGAAACGAGTTGGAATCTTATTTCCATTAATTTTGCGACCACAACTGCTGAGGTGTGTGCTGGTGCGTTGTCGTGATGGAAAAGGACTTTCTTGTGGGCCAATCGCGGGCGTTTTTCTTGCAGCTCGGTTTTCAAACGGTCCAATAACGATGAATAATATTCACCTGTAATAGTTTTACCCTTTTCCAGATAGTCGATGAGGATTATCCCTTGCGAATCCCAAAAGACAGTCGCCATAACCTTTCCGGCCGAAGGAACGGTCTTCGCCTTTTTTGGTGCAGATTCCCTCTTGGTAACCCATTGTTTAGATTGTTGTTTGGTCTCAGGAGTATAGTAATGTATCCATGTTTCATCCACAGTGACGAAACGACGCTTAAAGTCCTCCGGATTCTTCTGGAATAGCTGCAAACCATCCTTGCAACACTTCACACGATTCCGTTTTTGTCAAGCGTGAGCAATCGCGGCACCCATCTTGCGATAGCTTTCTCATGTCCAAATGTTTATGCAAAATATTATGTACCCGTTCAGTCGAGATGCTCACAGCACTAGCAATCTCACGCACCTTAACTCTTCTGTCATCCCTCACCATATCATGGATTTGATCAATGATTTCTGGAGTCGTAACCTCCACAGGCCGTCCAGAACGTTCAGCGTCACTTGTGCTCATATGGCCAGTCCGAAAATTTTGAAACCACTTATAAACTGTTCTAATCGAAGGTGCAGAGTCACCATAATGTTTATCAAGCTTCTCTTTAGTCTCCTGAGGCGTTTTGCCTTTCATAAAGTAATGTTTAATCACCACACGAAATTCTTTTTCGTCCATTTCTTGAAAATCACTCGACTTCCTTGATTCACACGAATGCCAAACACAAAGAAATAGACCAATATGGCTGAAACTTGGTGTGCGTTCATTCAAGAGAGGCTACTAACTAAACATGACCTCGATACGCGCCGGTGGTGCCATCTCTCGGACTTTACACGGACTTTTCAAACCAGCCTCGTATATACATATATATATATATATATATATATATATATATATATATATATATATATATATATATATATTACATATATATATATATATATATATATATATATATATATATATATATATATATATATATATATATATATATATATGTATATATATATATATATATATATATATAATGTAATGCTTGCGCACACTTCCCTTTGTATTATTTTTAAAAAAATCGCGAAAAATCGCTGCCCCCCCCCCTTATCTCGAAAAGTACTAATTTTGAAAAAATTCTGGAATATTCTCCACGAGGTGTAGATTGAACGAAAATTGTCACGAGTGCATTATCTTTAATAATTTATCTGGTATATAAAAAAAACAAAAATTTCAAGGTCATTAGTTTTCAGTAAAGATTGGAAACAAACTTTATTGAAAACTCATTTCGGGTGTGTTTTGTGAAATCACTGATCATTTTATACCTCCGTAACAAAATCTTTTTTTATAAAAGCAATTAACGTACGGAACACTAATTGCGCAAGTTCAACTTGCACTTGACCGTTTTTTTTTTGATAATCGAGGTTTATCGTTTAGTACTGCTATGAATTATACTACCAAAATATTCAAGTGCTTAGACCAGGGATGTCAAAGATACGGCCCGCGGGCCGCATCCGGCCCCCGGGACGTATCAGTAAGGCCCACGATCGCAATGAAGAATCATAATTTTTAACAACCGTATATTATATACTATATAATTAAATAAATAAAATGTTATAATAATTCAGTACATTTTTTTTATTTGAATCTGGCCCGCCTACACATTCTAAATTTAATATATGGCCCTCTGCAAAATTGAGTTTGACACCTCTGGCTTAGACGCATTAATTATTATCTTATAAATTAATATTATCTTTATTAACAAGTTGATTATTTTTTCCATTTATCATAAATTCATGAAAATTTATGTTGAACGTATAGTGCGTTCTAAGCCGATTAATATGACCATTCATATCGTCCAATTTTCGTAAAACAAACTAAAAAGTACCATTGCTGCTGAAGCTAATCATAACTGACCCCTTAAGAAGGGATTAAGTGCTAAGTTTCTAACAACTAGAACAGGGATAATCAACAATAACTCTCCAGACAAGCATATTTTATTAGGCAGTGTCAACTCGAAAAAATAAGTAAGTTTTTTCCGCTTTTACAATCTTAGTTAACCTTAAGTTAAAGTTTAAAATAGATTTTCTAATACTACCCACATAAACATAAAAATTTTGAGTGAAAAAAGTCTGATCATATAGTAATTTTAATAAAATTATGTAAAAAACAACACTATGTTTTAATTTCCAATATATTTAAAGTCACTAGACAATTGTTTCACCATACAATGGCTTCTTCAGAAGTAAATAAGAAAGAAAAATATTTGGTAGTAATCCTGGTTATATAGTGCTTAAAACTATCATTCATTATCTAAGATTATGCTAATCATTTTATTATATTATTTACAGACAGAATTATTTTAAGAATGCAAATCTATGGTACTATTTCCGAGAACTAATAAAGGTTAAGTAAAGGTGAATGGTTTAAGTCTAGCTGTTCGTTTAATAATTGATTGGAGTTTTGCGTTTGTTAATTTAAAGACATTAAAGTAAATTTAATTTTTTAGATTTATTTTCTACATGTAGGATTTTTAACGTACAATCAAAATTATGGGATTCGTTTATTATATGGGTTGCATAATGTGAATTGTTCTTATTTTTTAAATAAATATGTTTATGTTCTTTAATGCGAGTTCCAAAAGATCTACCAGTTTGTCCAACGTAGGTTTTAGTACAAGATCCACAATTTAATAGATAAACTCCTGATTTTAGGGATTCCTTAGATTTGGTTTTGTTATTCAAAATTATACTCCCTAAGGAATTACTGGTTTGAATGCTATTTTATTGTTCTTTTTTATTAAATGTTTGGAATTTGATTAAGAGCTTATATACTAATTCTATGACTTCATATGGTGGGATGCTAGGAAATAAGTTTTGTACATCAAATGAGATAGTTAATATTTTTAATTTTATCAATTAGTTCATAGGTGTTGGATATACTATATTTCGGTTTAAATTTGCAATCTTGTCGTAGTAAAGAGATGAGTTTTTGTGATAATTTGATTGATGGTGCCGTAACAAACGATACAACTGGTCTAATGGGGAAATCCTTTTTATGCAATTTAATTAGGGAATATAATTTTGGAGCCTGTATCGATCAAAACCAAAGCCGAAGAAAACAACATAATATTCGCAAGAAAACAACATAATTTTCACTAGAGCTGATAAGGGTAAGTCTGTGGTAGCTATTTCTAGAGAACAATATATATTTAAAACTCTTTTTTTTCTTAACACAGACAAATTTCAAGTATTAAATAATGGCCCAACAAAAGTCTACCAAAAACTAATAAAATCCACTTTAAAAGATCTCACAATTTTCAATGATTTTGAAAAAAGTACTTTAACAATAATCAACCCACAGGCTCCAAAATTATATTCCCTAATTAAATTGCATAAAAAGGATTTCCCTATTAGACCAGTTGTATCGTTTGTTACGGCACCATCAATCAAATTATCACAAAAACTCATCCCTTTACTACGACAACATTGCAAATTTAAACCGAAATATAGTATATTCAACACCTATGAACTAATTGATAAAATTAAAAATATTAACTTACCGGAAAATTCTAGAATTATCTCACTTGATGTACAAAACTTATTTCCTAGTATCCCACCATATGAAGTCATAGAATTAGTAGATAAGCTCTTAATCAAGAATAAAGTAAACGAAATTATTAAACGGGATATTTTAGATTTATTTACGACGTGCTTGGATCAAAACTATTTTGAATTCAACGATAACTTTTATACATTTAAAGAAGGTCTAATAATGGGTAATCCTTTAAGCCCGTTACTAGCGGAAATTTTCATGAATCATTTAGAACTAAAAATTCATCAAAACGCGGTAAGCAAAAATATTATTTACGGGTATAGATATGTTGACGATATCATTTCCTGTTTCACGGGAACAGATAGACAACTAACAATCCTCCTTAACTTCCTAAATAATTTACATCCTAATATTAAATTTACCATAAAATTAGAAACCAATAATTCTATAAATTTCTTAGACATATCTATATCAAAAGTGAACAATAAACACGATTTCTTGATTTTTCACAAACCTTCACATACTGATACAGTCATACACAATAGTTCATCCCACCCTTATCCTCACAAAATGGCAGCTTTTAACTCTTTCATACATAGATTGTTACATATCCCTATGATTAAAACTAATTTTAACAAAGAATTCAACATAATCAAACAAATGTAAACAACATCATCTCCGCCTCTGTATAGAAAAATGCAGCGTGAGAAGTAAAATATCAGTTAATCACCAATGCCCTCAACTTGTTTAGATTACCTAGATAAGTTATGTTTAAGTTACTGTTATTGACATGTCTCAAATTGCAGACCCTTAAGAGTATTTTTATGTGACAAGTTTGGCTATATATTATATTAAGATTATGTTTTTGGGTAACGAATGTAGGGGGTATGCATTTCATAGATTATTATATTTTTGAGAGCCGAAGTAGATGGCCAGTTTGTTAAATATTAATTGCAATTCTTAATAAAAGTGTTTTCACCCAAATTAGTTTTTAGTGCAGCGGTGGAATTGATCTCACTGTGCCGAGTGATGTTAAGTTTTTGTGCTTGAAAAATAAAGGAGTTCCTGTGTGTTGTTTTCCTACCGGAGTGTGATCTGTGATTAGATTGTTTTCGTAAACACTGTGTTAGGCTCACAAAAGTGTATTTAATTAACGTACAAATTAAATTACACTTTTGAAGTGAAGTAATAAGTTTAAAAAAAAAATAAAAACGGTCAAGTGCAAGTTGAACTTGCACAATTAGTGTTCCGTACGTTGATTGTTTTTGAAATAAAAAGTTTTGTTAGGGTGGTATAAAATGATTAGTGACTTCACAAAACACACCCCAAATGAGTTTTCAACAAAGTTTGTTTCCAATCTTCACTGAAAACTGGTGACCTTGAAATATTGTTTTTTTTTTTTTATACCAGATAAATTATTATAGGTAATGATAATTTTCGTTCAATCTATACCCCGTGGAGAATATTCCAGGGTTTTTTCAAAATTTTTTGATCAGTACTTTTCGAGATAAGGTAGGGGACAGCGATTTTTCACGATTTTTTAAAAGTAATACGAAGAAAAGTGTGCGCAAGTATTACATTATATATATATTTTTTACTCGTGTTTTCACAAGCTTTCATTTGACACCACACTCGATGACCTAGTAAAAAAATTTTTTTTTCACTTCCGATTTCACCCCTCCAAACGAATCCCTTAAGTCAAAATTTATGTTACGGTGATATAAAATGATCAGTGACTTCACAAAACACACCCCAAATAAGTTTTCAACAAAGTTTATTCCAATCTTTACTAAAAATTGATGACCTTGAAATTTCTGTTTTTTTTTATATAACAGATAAATTATTACAGGTAATGCACTCGTGATAATTTTCGTTCAATCTACACCCCGTGGAGAATATTCCAGAATTTTTTCAAAATTTTTTGATAAGTTCTTTCCGAGATAAGGCGGGTGGACAGCGATTTTTCGCGATTTTTTAAAAATAATACAAAGAAAAGTGAGCGTAAGTATTACATTATATATATATTTTTTACTCGTGTTTTCACAAGCTTTCATTTGACACCACACTCGATTACCTAGTAAAATTTTTTTTTTCATTTCCGATTTCACCCCCCAAAACTAACCCCTTAAGTCAAAATTTAATTTTCAAAACTACATGGCTCTGATGAGGCCATCAATTCCTATATTGCTACCAAATTTCAACTTTCTATGACAAGTAGTTTCGGAGAAAATCGGGTGTGACAGACGGACAGACGGACAGTGGGGGGGGCGGACAGACAGACGGACAGACACCGAAGTGATCTTATAAGTGTTCCGTACGGAACACTAAAAATATAATATTAGTAAACAAAACGAATAAATTAGGCCTACGTAAGTACGATATTTGATTATTTATTTTATTCGACTGTTGTGTATCCTTTCCAGGAACTGGACTCGATATTTAAGTCTACCTGTTTATTGATAAAACAAGTAGATATAAATTTTATTTCTTGGAGGTTGCCGATTTAAAATATTTTGTAATATAATATATTGTAATTTTGGAACAAAAAAAAATTAGTCTAATTAACGTACAAATTAGGCATCGTTTTTTATAGTTGGAATTACTATCATTACTAATTTAAATGTTATAGGTACATGAAGTTTTGATACTTTTTTATTGTATTAAAATTATTATAGTAATATATTAAGTTTTATTATTAGAGTTGGCACATTTTGAGGGGCAACCGTAGTTAACGTATAAACTTTACGGTGTCATTGCGTCATAGTTAATTTAATATAATTTTTTTTTTTACCAACTAAGCTTTAGAACTAGGGTGTAATAATATGGGACGCTCAAGATCACGTTCGCAAAGTTCAAATGCGAGCTCACGTGATAGTAGTTATGACCGCAAGCGTCGTCATCGTCGTCGGAATCGTTGGCTGGAAAGCAGTGATTCGCGCGTACAATCGACGGTACAAGTTGTTGAAGCAACAGCGCGATCTAGCGAAAGAAGTTTTATTCCACCTCCACAAGACAGTGTTCAAAGACTTGAACTTCTGGTTGAAAAACTCATAGAACGCGACGTCACGTCAAGGTCAGGTCCCAGTAGGATTTTCGTAAAACCCGAATGTATACCGGAGTTTAAGCCGGGAAATCCTAACCTTAACTGTGTTAAGTGGCTCGAGAAGATAGAGCAACTGGGGGAAAATTAACCAATGGGACGATTACACTAAAATTTTCCACATGTACGGCCGATTAAGTGGATTAGCTCGCAAATGGTATGACAATCTGAGCTCATACGACCTAAGCTGGGCAGAATGGAAGCAGTTGCTATTAGAATCATTTCCCGAGCATCAAAATTATGCATCCTCGCTAAGAAAACTACTTAATAGACGAAAACTATCCACCGAAGGTTGGGAAGAGTACTACTTTGATAAGATGGACTTGATTAATGCATGCGAGATAAGCCCGAAAAAAACGCAGTTTCCTATATGATAGACGGGATTAGCGATCCGACGATCCAAGTGGGAGCGAGAGCCGGGCGATACGAAACACCTGATGCTCTTTATGCAGAATTTCTCTCATCTTTGAAACAACAAATTGTTCCTAGACTATTCGAAAATCCGGGCGGAAGATCGCCTGAGTATTATGCGATCGCCTGGACACTTGCATCAAATTGCAAAGATAGCTACTCCATTTGACACCCTTCATATTGACCATTGGAGACCGTTTGTAAGATCAAAAAGGAATCGCCTCAACCTTCACTAAGTTTGCAATTTTTTTTTTAAAAAAAAAGAGCTGTATCATCCACTAAAACGAAAGCATTAATCACATTCTTAGACACAGTTGTAGAAAATTACGAGTTATCGAGCAGGATTATTTCTAGTGGAGACAACTGCTTCATGACCAAGATCTTTAATAAGTTTTGTAAGGATCTAAACATTAAACATGAATTAAATATCTCTGCAACTTCACGAGCGAACGTAAAAGCTCGGCTTAACGAAAAGCAACTATATCTAGATAACGATATCTGGATGAGAGTAGAGCGAACGTAAAAGCTCGACTTAACGAAAAGCAACTATATCTAGATAACGATATCTGGATGACAGTAGAGCGAACGTAAAAGCTCGGCTTAACGAAAAGCAAGGATATCTAGATAACGATATCTGGATAAGAGTAGAGCGAACGTAAAAGCTCGGCTTAACGAAAAGCAACGATATCTTGATAATGATATCTGGACAAGAGCGAACGTAAAAGCTCGGCTTAATGAAAAGCAACGATATCTGGATAAGAGTAGAGCGAACGTAAAAGCTCGGCTTAACGAAAAGCAGTGATATCTGGATAAAACTAGAGCTAACGTAAAAGCTCGGCTTGACGAAAAGCGACGATATCAGAGGGCACGATTTGATGCGCATCGTAAAGCAGTAGTCCTTCAATGTCGTACGACTCAGAATTCCGACGACGGAAAAAGCAAGAAACTACTCCCCAAATATAGTGGACCATACGAAACTGGACCATGATCGATACGTAGTGGAAGATCAAAGAGGATCTTCTCGATCACAACGAAAATATCATGGGATAGTTTCGATCGATAAAATAAAGGCCTTAACGTAAGTGTTAGTTTTGACTCCGACGTGGAGTCTATTACTGACGAAAGTTAACAAGCGCTTATTACGTAAATACGTGGAGAGCTGATCAACAGAAGCTGTTGATTGGCGCTCCTTCTCGTTATTTTTTTTATTGATTTATTGTATTTATATTACGTATACTTATGGGTTTGTATGTATAAATCGTTATTCCCTTCCCCGCTGATGCATCGGCTTTACATAAATTATGTGTTACTTACCCCATTTTGTTTATTTTCAGTCTGCCTTACCGGAAGCAGTGTGGAAATATGCCGTTATAATTATTTTGTACATATAATATATTAACTCATCAACTTAGTATAAACAAGATTTTGATTGATTTGTTTTCTTTACGCAGGTTTAATAAGTCCACGGGGTCGTGGACAAGATAGCGTGGCCGACTGTAAACAACATCATCTCCGCCTCTGTATAGAAAAATGCAGCGTGAGAAGTAAAATATCAGTTAATCACCAATGCCCTCAACTTGTTTAGATTACCTAGATTAAGTTATGTTTAAGTTACTGTTATTGACATGTCTCAAATTGCAGACCCTTGAGAGTATTTTTATGTGACAAGTTTGGCTATATATTATATTAAGATTATGTTTTTGGGTAACGAATGTAGGGGGTATGCATTTCATAGATTATTATATTTTTGAGAGCCGAAGTAGACGGCCAGTTTGTTAAATATTAATTGCAATTCTTAATAAAAGTGTTTTCACCCAAATTAGTTTTTACAAATAGCAATTAATAATGGATATGACCCCAACATTATAGATAATATGTTGAATAAAAAATCCTTTAAACAAGCAATCTCTCTAATTTATCCCACAATTAATGACAAAAAATGAAACTTTAGTACACTCACATACACAGGGAAAATAACTAGAACAATTTCCAAACATTTAATAAAAAAGAACAATAAAATAGCATTCAAAACCAGTAATTCCTTAGGGAGTATAATTTTTAATAACAAAACCAAATCTAAGAAATCCTTAAAATCAGGAGTTTATCTATTAAATTGTAGATCTTGTACTAAAACCTACTTTGGACAAACTGGTAGATCTTTTGAAACTCTCATTAAAGAACATAAACATAATTATTTAAAAAATAAGAACAATTCACATTATGCAACCCATATAATAAACGAATCCCATAATTTTGATTGTACGTTAAAACTCCTACATGTAGAAAATAAATCTAAAAAATTAAATTTACCACCATTCACCCTTATTTAATCTTTATTAGTTCTCGGAAATAGTAGCACAGATTTGCATTTTTAAAATAATTCTGTCTGTAAATAATATAATAAAATGATTAGCATAATCTTAGATAATTAACGATAGTTTTAAGCACTATATAACCAGGATTACTACCAAATATTTTATATTTGGCCATTCATCTCATCTGTGCAGGGCCCCGCCCAAATGTGTTAAGTGCGGGCAGGGGCACCTCACGTCCACATGCCAAAAAACGCGGGACTTACCTGCCAAATGTGCAAACTGCGAGGGTGAGCATGCAGCCTCCTACAGAGGCTGTCCCAAACACCCGTCGCAGCGACCCGCAACTAACCAAGCTAACTCCCAAGCCACCTTCTCCTGGGCAAACCGTCGTCAAACGGCGGCTCCCCCAGCGACCTCAATTCCAACAAACATGACCGACGCCCTTACATCTATCAATAGCATGAATTCTGCCATGCAAACCTTCTTTAAAAACATCCAAAACTTTCAAAAGCTTTCCGCCACTTTCATGCCCCTGCTTAATTCCAACGCCCAAGTATGAGTAAGCGACCAAATAAGATCTCTCCTAAAATGCTAAACATCTTGTCATGGAATGCCAACGGCATTCGCGACAAAAAACATGAACTTCTCTATTTCCTACAAGACCATAACGTCGACGTAGCTCTAATCCAAGAAACCTTTCTAAAGCCCGGCATTCGATTCAGTCTTCCTAACTACACTGTTTACCGCAACGACAGAATCAGGGCCCGCCTAGGGGGGACCATGATTCTTGTCAAGCACTCCTTAAATCACTACCAACCTCCCCCCCTTCCTCTTGTCCAAACTGAAGCCACGCCCATTGCCATAACCATGGCAAACAACACCACCATCCACCTCTTCTCGGTCTACCAACAAAACGGTGACCAACATCCCATCTATCCTGCAGACTTCCATCTGCTGTTTGGCCCTGTCAATCAAAAGACCGTTCTGGGCGGAGACTTCAATGCCAAAAACGTTCTCTGGGGAAACCTAGCTACGAACGCTAATGGCGTTGCTCTCGACGCCATCCAGAACCAAATCCCATTCAATCTCATAGCTCCAGACGAGCCCACCCACATTGGACACGGAAGACCGGACTTTCTAGATATTTTTCTTCTAAAAAATATCAACCTCCGGCATAACATTACTGTCATTCATGACCTTTCGTCTGACCATCTACCGGTCATTTTTTCACTGGGAAATCCGGCCGACAAAATGAATGCCACAGTCACCACTTCCAGCACAGACTGGGACCACTTCCAACGCCTCCTGGCGACCACGGGTCCCATCCCAAAAATTTCCACAACCCAGGATCTGGATTTGGCAGTCAATAAACTGACTGCTGATATCCAGACAGCCCTTGCCCAGGCCACAACGTCACGAACCCAACCAGTCTCTTCTTAAGGTAGACTACCCCCAGCTATCAAAGAGCAGATCAGGGATAAAAACCGGCTGCTCAGAAGAGCCCTCAGGACGGGAGACCCCCGCCTCAAAAGGCTCGCAAATCAAGCAACGCAGCAGGTGAAAGACTCACTTGCTGAATTCCACAGCAGCAGGTGGGAGTCCAAAATAGAATCCCTCACTACCCAGGACTGTTCTCTTTGGAAAATGGCAAAAGCTCTTTCCAATGACGAGCCAAGGTCCATTCCAGCCCTCATCCACGCCGGCACCACAGCCTCCACAACCCAGGAGAAGGCTGACCTTCTGGCAGATCTGCTAGAGGAACAGTTTTCTCCTAACACTCCTGCCCATCCCGACCCAGCCCGTGATCTTAGGGTCGCTACAACCATACAGACCCTAAATCTTGCCCAGCCCCCTCGCAATACGTATTTCACAACCCCCTCCGCTGTTAATGAGATCATTCGTTTTACCTCAATCCGAAAAGCCCCAGGTCATGATAAAATCACAAATAAAGCCCTCAAAAAACTCCCCAAGAAACAGATCTCAGAAGCCACCAATATCATTAACAGCATACTGAGACTCAGCTATTTTCCACCCTACTGGAAAAAAGCTGAGGTCATTATGATCAAAAAACCCGGCTCTCCATCCCACGAGGCAAGCAGCTATCGGCCAATCAGCCTACTTCCAGGCCTTGGTAAGATAGCTGAAAAAGTCATCCTCGAAATCGTCAGAGCAAAGTCCACAGCGCTCCGTGTTGTCCCTGACGAACAGTATGGCTTCCAGCCCCTTCATGGCACCATCCATCACACCACGAAACTCGCCCAAACCATTTCCAACAGCTTCAACAAACGTCACAAAGTTGGAGCTGTGTTTCTCGATGTAGCAAAGGCCTTCGACCGAGTCTGGCACGAAGGCCTCATTCTGAAACTGATCCGACACGGCTACCCCCTTTTCATTAACAAACTCATTCAATCCTTCGTCTCTGACAGAACATTCCAAGTCAGAGTCGATAAGGCCACCTCCGAAGTCAAGGCCATTAGAGCCGGAGTCCCTCAAGGCTCCGTCCTCTCCCCCCACCTCTTTAACATTTTCACAGCCGACATTCCAAAAACGGATCAGACTACCCTACTCCTGTATGCTGACGACACAGCCATCATAGCAGAATCCAGCAGCTACAGAATCATCACCAGTAGATTGCAGCGCCACCTGAACGTCCTCGCCCCCTGGTTCGACCGATGGAAGATCCAGCTAAACCCATGTAAGACACAGGCCATCGTCTTCGCCAAAGGCAACGGCACTCCTTATGGACAACTCCAGCTCCAGGGATCCCGCATCCAATGGGCAACCACCATCAAGTACCTGGGAATCCAGTATGACAAACACCTCATCTGGAAAGACCAGGTCTGTGCTGCCTCAAGGAAAGCCAAGCAACTACTGGGCAAGCTGTACCCAATCATCAGCCGGTCCAGTAAGTTGCAACCAAAAATCAAGCTGCTAATTTATAAAACCATCGTGAGGGCAGGACTCACACACGCCTGCCCTACTTGGTCTAAACTCACCAAGACACGCAGAGCTCAACTTCAGGCAGTACAGAACAAGGCCCTGAGGATGATCACGGGAGCCCCATGGTTCGTCCGAAACCGTCAATTGCATAGAGACCTCGGTGTGCCAACAATCAAGGCACACATGAGGTCCACCAACATCAAGTTCTTCGCAAAGGCGCTACAACACCCAAACGCCACCATAAGGAGCGCATTCCACGTGCCCGCCAACGCCCGCCATCACTATCCAAGACCTTCTGACCCCATATCCGACGAAGACGATGGCCCTCCCCCACCCCCATGAAGATTGTAACCTAGATTAAGTTTAGAATTAAGTTCTAGATTAGTTTAGAATTAAGCTCTAGTTAAGTTAGATTAGTCAACAAATGTATTTTAAATTCCAATGTCCTAGGTTAAGTTAATTAGGATTACTGTATAGAACCTAGGTTAAGTAGTATAGGAATATAATCTGTCATAAATATAAGTAAGAGGCATAGCCTAACTTAAATTCAATAAAGAAAACCGAAATATTTTTCTTTCTTATTTACTTATGAAGAAGCCATTGTATGGTGAAACAATTGTCAAGCGACTGTAAATATATTGGAAATTAAAACGTAGTGTTGTTTTTATATAATTTTATTATGAATTTCCAACAAGTATCGGCTAACACAATCAAAGAAGTAATTTTAATACTAGCGTTCTTATTAATCTACATTTTATTCATTTATTTGCCGATCTCAGCGGAGTTATTTATAGGAAAACTAATGTAAACTCAATCTGTAAAATAATCTCCTTCGCTTTGTACAGTGTGGTCCAAACTGGACACTTTTAAAGTCTCCTTTATCTAAAGGAGATAGACGAAAACTGACGTGTGTCTGAGGCTCAATTTTTATGATAAACTTAATGGTGAACACCGCATATCGATATCTAGTAAAGTTCAAGATATACAGGGTGTTTTTCAAAAATCTGCATTTTGGGAAAATGTTTATAATTCTTTTCCTATTGAAAATTTTTGATTTCTGTTAAAACGTTCTCAAAGTACTTTTTGACATGGATTTCAACAGTATAAGTTCGTTTATGCGAATGGTTTTTAGTTAGGACCATGCCTTCACATTTATTTTCATACAAATTAATCTTTCATTGTCCAAGCCATGGGGTTATTTTTCTGAGGTGGTTGCAGCGTGCGCCCTTGCTACGTTTGCATAACAGGAATGCGCGTAGATTAGCGCATTATATGCCAAAAGACCTATTTTGGTTGAAGAATAGGTTGGAAAATCGATCATTTATTTGGGAGCCAACACCGAACCCTGCGGTACCGCGAATTTCGTTTTTCTCGGGGTGGATAGAGAATTTCCTTCACTTACTTTGAATTTGCGTCTAGTTATACGAGGCTGGTTTGAAAAGTCCGTGCAAAAATAAAAACTACTTATGTGTTTGGGGTAAACCTTTTTTATTTTTCGACATAGTCTCCTTTTAGGCTTATACACTTCGTCCAACGATGTTCTAGTTTGTTGATCCCTTCCGAATAATAGGATTTGTCCAAGTCTGCAAAATATCCATTAGTGTCTGCAATCACCTCCTCGTTTGAATAAAATCTTTGTCCCGCCAGCCATTTCTTCAAATTGGGGAACAAATAGTAGTCCGAGGGTGCCAAGTCTGGAGAATAGGGGGGATGTGAAACGAGTTGGAATCCTATTTCCATTAATTTTGCGACCACAACTGCTGAGGTGTGTGCTGGTGCGTTGTCGTGATGGAAAAGGACTTTCTTGTGGGCCAATCGCGGGCGTTTTTCTTGCAGCTCGGTTTTCAAACGGTCCAATAACGATGAATAATATTCACCTGTAATAGTTTTACCCTTTTCCAGATAGTCGACGAGGATTATCCCTTGCGAATCCCAAAAGACAGTCGCCATAACCTTTCCGGCCGAAGGAACGGTCTTCGCCTTTTTTGGTGCAGATTCCCCCTTGGTAACCCATTGTTTAGATTGTTGTTTGGTCTCAGGAGTATAGTAATGTATCCATGTTTCATCCACAGTGACGAAACGACGCTTAAAGTCCTCCGGATTCTTCTGGAACAGCTGCAAACCATCCTTGCAACACTTTACACGATTCCGTTTTTGGTCAAGCGTGAGCAATCGCGGCACCCATCTTGCGGATAGCTTTCTCATGTCCAAATGTTTATGCAAAATATTATATACCCGTTCAGTCGAGATGCCCACAGCACTAGCAATCTCACGCACCTTAACTCTTCTGTCATCCATCACCATATCATGGATTTGATCAATGATTTCTGGAGTCGTAACCTCCACAGGCCGTCCAGAACGTTCAGCGTCACTTGTGCCCATATGGCCAGTCCGAAAATTTTGAAACCACTTATAAACTGTTCTAATCGAAGGTGCAGAGTCACCATAATGTTTATCAAGCTTCTCTTTAGTCTCCTGAGGCGTTTTGCCTTTCATAAAGTAATGTTTAATCACCACACGAAATTCTTTTTCGTCCATTTCTTGAAAATCACTCGACTTCCTTGATTCACACGAATGCCAAACACAAATAAATAGACCAATATGACTGAAACTTGGTGTGCGTTCATTCAAGAGATGCTACTAACTAAACATGACCTCGATACGCGCCGGTGGTGCCATCTCTCGGACTTTGCACGGACTTTTCAAACCAGCCTCGTATAGGAATGCAGTAGTATCACTACATAAGGTGGCAGCTTATGCAACACTAAGAGTTTATATAAAAGCCCGTGAAGCCAGAGCGTTTCAAAGGCTTTGCGGATATCAAGGGCAAGAGCAACCGTGCTCTGCTGTACGTTCATTTTGTTAAGTATATTCTATAATACTTTGATAGTTAGCAGAGTAGTGCTATTCCCGCGCCCGAAACTGAATTGCTCTTTTTGATACTTGTCGTCGATTAAGAAAATTACATTTAATTTGTCTAACATTATTTTCTCTACCGCCTTAGTCAGTGTGCTGAACAGTGATACTGGTCTCTAGGAGTCCACTTTCTCAGGATTTTTACCTGGTTTAAGAAGAGGGACTACCACTGACCCCTTCCTCTGTTCAAGGAAGTGTTGTAATAGCACCGCTGCATTTGTTATAACATATATATGAAATTTAATAATGTTTTTTCGGCATGTTTTTTAACAAGAGGGTGGGAATCTCGTCCATCCCTGGAGCTTTATTATTAAGAAGCAACATAATTATGCTATTTAATTCTGCAGGGATAATGTGTAGCTTATCCCACATTGATGGAAGAATGGAATATTTTTTATGAACCAATTTTCCAATCAGATTGACCATCTCTTCCTGGATGGGCATGAAGTATATGTGATATACACTTTCAAATGAATCGGCTAATCTATTGGCTTTTTCACTGTCTGTTTGAATATTATTTGTTAGCAGTGAAGGTATTTTGTTATAATTGCTCTTTAATTTTTTAGTTAGACGCCAGAGGGAGTTGTCTCGTGGTGACAGCTCCCTCAGGACGTCATTCCATGTTGTCATCGTAGCACTTTTTTTTTTATTTATTCACCTGAACTAACTAAAAATCAAGAAAAATTTTCGACCTCTCACCCCCAATATCGCCCAAAAACTATAGGTTTCATTCTTACTTTAAATATTTGTACCCAATTTTAACTGATATTTCATTGCGTTCGAGAGTTAAATTTTAGGGATAATAATAAAATAAGAGTCCATAGAAATTGGGAAAAAAAAAATCGGAGGGAAGTAATAGGGTATTTTTGAATGGAAATTTGTAAGTTATTTTCAAGATTTTCGGGACAAGAAATCTGAATACTTTATAACTTTTTTTGTTTCAAAGTTTTTCTAAAATGCTCAGTAAAAGGCAATAGAACGCGATTACTGGTAGAGTAAATTTCATTGGGTAGTCCTGAGTAAATACGAGGATGGAATGAAAAGTCTTGTAAAAAACAAGGTTAATAATTTTTTTTGCCAAAATAAGCATTTATTTCTCAACATAATCTCCATTGAGCTCCATACATACGTTTCGTCCAGCGAGATTCCACTTTTTTTTATTCCCCTAGAAAAAAAATATTTCGAACTGTACATATACATTTTTTCCCTCAAGGCCATTTTGAGGTTAAGAAACAAACAAAAGCCACTTGGGGAAAAATCTGGGAAACAGGGTGGGCGAAGAACTATTTCGAAGTCTAGCTCGTGTATTTTTATCATTGCAATGGCGTACAGTGGGAACAAATAGAAAAAAATCGAGCCACTCCGCAAATCTAATCGGAT
Organism: Pachyrhynchus sulphureomaculatus; assembly: GCA_019049505.1. NCBI lineage: Eukaryota > Metazoa > Arthropoda > Insecta > Coleoptera > Curculionidae > Pachyrhynchus > Pachyrhynchus sulphureomaculatus. The sequence goes on from CM032450.1 coordinate 798,699, forward strand.
GGCGGTGATCTTTTTTATAATCTTCTTGGTATAACGTTATAATATGCTGGAAGTGCTAAGAATGTGAAATCTGTCAAGGCACTTTTCGAAAAAGGAAAGGTGCCATTAGTGTCAGCATAGAAGTACTTTATTCAAATAAAATTCGTGTATGCATAACAAAACCGAAATAAATTACGCACACTTACAATACCATCATTACTAGAGTCAATTATTAGAGTCAATTCTTCATGGTAAATGGATTATAACTACTTGGATGTCTTATTTTTAGTTTAACGAGCTATTGTGAAGGGATTTTTCTCAGAATTTAGTCTTTGTTTCAATCATTGTGTTTTTTTTTGACTTTTCAACATTAAGTACTTTTTTGGTACTCAAACACGAATTTCATTTGAATAAAGTACTTCTATACTGAAACTAATGGCTTCTTTTCTTTTTCAAAAAAGTACCTTGACAGATTTAACATTTTTAGCACTTCCAGCATAAAATATAACACATAGGCTGAAAATTTTTTGATCTAGCTACTTAAAATTCAATTCACCAATATAGTCTCCTCAACAGCGATACAATCAGTCCAACGCTTTTCTAACATTTCAAAATACGCCTCAGTTTCGGCGATAACTTCTTCATTGGAGCCAAATCTCTTTCCAGCGAGCATTTTTTTGAGGTTAAGAAACAAACAAAAGCCACTTGGGGAAAAATCTGGGAAATAGGGTGGGCGAAGAACTATTTCGAAGTCCAGCTCGTGTATTTTTATGATTGCAATGGCGAATAGATAATAGTTGCTGGGGGGCAAATCTGAAAAATACGGTGGATGAGGAAGCAATTCGAACTTCAATTCATGCAATTTTGCTATCGTAACCATTGACTTGTGACACGATGCACTGTCTTGATAAAATGGCACTTTTTTCTAAAGCCAAAAAAATAGTAAATATTTTTTTGACTTTTGTAATTCCCACGTAGGCAGTCCTTTTCTTTTTTTTTTTAAATATTATTACAAGTAAAATGTGGTTATATATTCTTAGAAATGTATTTAAAGCAGGGTTTTTTTATGCCTGGACTTTTTTTTTCTAAAAAAACATGTTAAATTCGGAAGAATGGTAAAAAGTGCTTTATTCAAAGTATGCTCCATCGCTTGTTATACATTTTTCTGATCTGTCGGGCAATTTGTGACTACCACGCCAGTAAAAATCTTCCCCTCTTGCTGCAAACCATTCATCGAGCCATTTTTTCACGTCCTCGTACGAACCAAAAAGTTGCTCAGCAAGTGCGTGACCCATCGATGCAAACAAGTGGTAATCAGAAGGAGCCAAGTCTGATGAGTAAGTCGCATGTGGTAGAACTTTCCAGCTGAGTGCTTCCAACGTATCGCGAACTGGTTTTGCTGTATGTGATAGAGCATTGTCATGAAGAAAAATGACTTTGTGTTGCCTCTTTCGGTATTCTGGCCTTTTTTCAAGCAGTGAACGGTTCAAATCGGTCAATTGTTGTTGGTAACGTTTAGTATTAACCGTTCCCTCAGGTTTTACCAGCTCATAATGGACCACGCCCCTCTGATCCCACCAAACACAGAGCATCGTCTTTTCTGCCAAAGCGATTTGGTCTTGCGGTCGATGTGGATGGTGCGTCTGGGTCTACCCATGATTTTTTGCACCTGGGATTCTCAAAATAAATCCACTTTTCATCCCCTGTAACTATACGATGCAAAGACGACCTCCTTTTGTACCGAGCGAGCAAAATGTCACACGTGCTTTTGCGCTTTTCCATTTGCCTGTCGTTCAACTCATGTGGTACCCATCTACCGGCTTCTGAATCTTTTCCATCTCTCGTAATCGACTGGAAACAGCTTGTTGACTAACGCTCAATTACTCGGCGAGTTGTTTTTGTGTTTGCGAATCATCTTCGCCCAACAATGCTTGCAATTCCACATCTTCATATTTTTTTGGCGGTTCCTTGTCTGCAACATCGAAGTCACCACTTTTGAAACGCCGAAACCATCGTTCACACGTATCTTGCGATGGAGCATGTTCACCATAAGCTTCTCGAAGTAATCGGTATGATCCAACAGCAGTTTTCTTCAAATGAAAACAAAAAATTAATGCTGTCCGCGAATGCTCTTTGTTCGGTATAAATTTCGACATATTGAACACAACACTATTCCAATTTATCACTCATGTTGTCTGAAACCCACATTTCATACTTGTACACCTGGTATATATATATATATATATATATATATATATATATATATATATATATATATATATATTTATATTTATATATATATATATATATATATATATATATATATATATATATATATATATATATATATATATATATATATATATATATATATACACATAGATTCAAAAGTTTTGCATCACCTTGTTCGGATGCGAAGGAATTTTTTTGCGCTAACAATTTTTTGTGGGCTTGTTTATCAATGTTTATCATTCCAATACGTCCCATATTTTTTGCAATATACACATGTTTACAGTTTTTTTTTGTAAGATCACATTTTTAGTGCGATCATTCTTACATTCAAGTCATTTGAATTTTACGATTCTAAGCGCAAACATGAATCGTCAAGTCATAAGTGAGATAAACCGTGCAAGAATAGTGGCTTTAATTGAAGAAGGTCATTCTCAAAGGTTCGTGGCTAACAGAGTTGACGTTTGGCAAAGTGATGTGTCTCGGTTATGGAACCGGTATCTCTAGACCAATTCTCTTCGTGATAGACCTAGGAGCGGTAGAAGGCGTGTTACCAATCAGCGGCAGAACCGCTATATCCACTTAACTATCCGAAGAAACCCGACCATGGCAATACCAGCACTCCAAAGAGATATGAGACATGCGTTGGGAGTTCAAGTATCGATCTCGACATTACGAAGACGAATACTTGCGACAGGTTTGAGGTGTCGCCGACCAATAAGAGTGCCCAGACTACAACCTGAGCACAGAGTTCGCCGACTACAGTGGGCTCAAGAGCACGCGGCCTTGCCTGCAGAATTTTGGAATTCGGTGTTTTTTTCCGACGAGACAAGGATTTGTTTGGTACAAGATAGCCATCGAATACGTGTGTGGCGGGATCCAACGAGAGTGGCTCAGCTTGCGCATGCTCGCCCCGTGCCGCCCTTCAGAGGAGGAAGTGCTATGTTTTGGGCTGGTATCATGTCAAATGATCGCACAGAATTAATTCATGTTGAGGGAACAATGACTGGTGATAGATATCTCAGAGAGATTCTACATTCTCATGTGAGACTATGGCGAGCAGCTGTTGGCGATTCCTTCGTTTTTATGGACGATAACGCCCGACCTCATCGGACCAGAGCTATAAATGAGTTTCTTGAAACTGAAGGGATCAATCGTTTGAACTGGGCTGCCCTATCTCCGGACATGAATCCCATAGAACATGCCTGGGACATGCTTGCGAGGGCAGTGGCAGCACGCAGAAATCCACCCAGGAGTGTACAAGAGCTTGTTCATGCGGCCCAGGAAGAATGGCGAAATATCCCTCAACCGAATATTAGTAATTTGGTAAACAGCATGGGTAGGCGACTTCAAGCTTGCATAAATTTTAGAGGTGGAAATACTCTTTATTAAAAGTTCTCACTTTAAAAAAAACATCAGTTTGTATTTATTAATTATTTTTTTAAGAATACTTATTATGTTTAAAGCAAGTTTATTAATGGATAATAAAAAAATGTTGTCAAAAATATATATTTTTTTAATTGAAACTAATCAATTGATTAATCACTGATCCATTTATAATGAACAAAAATTTTTTTTCGGAGATTTAGGGTGATGCAAAACTTTTGAATCTATGTATATATATATATATATATATATATATATATATATATATATATATATATATATATATATATATATATATATATATTATAGTAAGACTTTCAAATTTAAATCGCCTGGGCATTTCCAAATCGGATTAATTTTTTTTCGTTAGGTTTGTAGGACCTTAACTGCATCTGTGTCAAATTTTAAGACCATAGCATCAGTAGTTAATAAGATTCGCTTGCATTCGTACAACAACCAAAGTGCGTTTTTCGATTTTTAAAATGAGTGAAAAAATTTAGCAAAGAAGTTGCATTAAATTTTATTTTAAAAATGTTTTTTCGGCTTTCCAAACGTTCGAAATGATAAAAAAAGTCATTTGGTGATGATGCTCTATCCAGAGAAAGTGTTTTTGATTGGTATAAATTGTTTAAAGAACGCAGTGAACGTGTGGAGGATGATGAACGTCCTGGTCTACCTATGAGAACCACGTCAAGCAAATCAAGTATTTGGTGCTCAAAAATCGTCGAGTGACAAATAAAGACCTTGTTGATATCGCCAACTTATCATTTGGGTTAATTCAATCGATTTGAAAAGACGACTTGGGCCCCAAACGCGTCTCCTCTCATTTGGTACCAAAAACACTCAAATTTTTCGATAAAGAACATCGTGTTAATGTTGGTAAAACCATGATTTCTGACTATCAAAACGTCATCAAGCGCATCATTACGGGAGATGAGACATGGATTTATGCATACAATCCGGAAACTGCCGAAAAATCAAGCGAATATCGGGCTAGAGGTGAGCCCAGACCGAAGAAACCACACCAAAGCAAGTCGAAAATAAAGGTGATGTTAACAGTTTTCTTCGATTATCGTGGTGTTGTTCATTACGAATTCCTTCCGCCGGGCCAAACTGACAACGAGGAATATTATTTGAGTGTTATGCGTCGTTTGCGTGAAGCTTGGTTTTTTTTATCACGATAATGCGCCTTCTCGCACAACATTGGTTCTTCGAGACTTTTTCATCAAAAGTTCAACTTATATTTTTCCGCAATCGCTCTATTCGCCTGATTGAGCTCCGTCGGACTTCTGGCTATTCCCTAAACTCAAAAAAACGCTTCGAGGAAATCGTTTGGCTTTAAAGGCCATTCCAGAAATCGAATTCAACAACTGTTTTGAAGACTGGAAAAAACGTTGGCATAAATGCATTGTATCCAAGGAAAATTGCTTTGAAGGGGACGAAATATATTTGGAAAAATTAATAACCCATTTGCGTTTTATCTCAAAAGTCTTACTATCTTTTGATCACAGTAGTTGTGTGTATATATATATATATATATATATATATATATATATATATATATATATATATATATAGTGTCTTCCAAAAACCAGCGTATTGGCGTCGAGGGCTGATAGGCGAGCTCTAAAATAAGTAAATATAACTAAACTAAAAAATTAGCTAATTAAAATGTTTTTACTCATGATACTTTTAAAAATGTTTTTTTTCCTACAGGCTTAGCACTCAATTCAAAGAGTCAATATCTGGAAATCTAACGATTTTTCACTAAGGTCATATTTACATATTCTGGTTATCAACTGGCCTAACAGCTCTCGAAGGGAATCCGTTGGTTTTTAGGACTTCCAGTATATGTATGTATATATATATATATATATATATATATATATATATATATATATATATATATATATATATATATATATATATATATATATATATATATATATATATATATATATATATATATATATATATATATATATATATATATATATATATAGTGGTAGATCGATGTTTTATCCATCGTCACACAGCATGAAAAAATCCTTTTTATTGCTGGCAGTATATTTTTCCCCATCAAAAAACGAAAAGAATCGTATTTTTAGAAGTTACCAAAAGTGTTCTTCGTATTTGCTGAACCATACCAAGACGCGTTTCGCCGTATCACGGCTCATCAGCTGGGCTAGGTTCACCAAATACGAAAACACATCTTTAGTCCTTTATCCAAGTAACTAACGGAAAACTATAACACATAGATGCTTATACTGCAGTCTGTCGGCGACTTACTAAGTCTATTCAAGCAGAGCGGCACAGCACGGCTGGCACTTATTGCAGAAACGCACCTTTCTTGAGCTTACTGCTCGAATGCATAGATGGCAGTATTAGTATAACAACTAAGAACGAAAAGAATCGTATTTTTAGAAGTTACCAAAAGTGTTCTTCGTATTTGCTGAACCATCCCAAGACGCGTTTCGCCATATCACGGCTCATCAGCTGGGCTAGGTTCAGCAAATACGAGAACACATCTTTAGTCCTTTATCGAGGTAACTAACGGACAACTATAACAAACAGATGCTTATATTGCACTCTGTCGGCGACTTACTAAGTCTATTCAAGCAGAGCAGCATAGCACGGCTGGCACTTATTGCAGAAACGCACCTTTCTTAAGCTTACTGCTCGAAGGCATAGATGGCAGTATTGGTATAAGAACTAAAAACGAAAAGAATCGTATTTTTAGAAGTTACTTTACGGTCATCCAAAACAACCCACCAGTAAGCTCAAGAAAGGTGCGTTTCTGTAATAAGTGCCAGCCGTGCTGTGCCGCTCTGATTGAGTGCAGTATAAGCATCTATTTGTTATATCTTTTTATTGCGCTTAAATAGGTCCAAACAACGTTCAGGATCATCAACATGTTGTTGTTTTCGGTCCACTGTGAGCAAACGCGGTACTTATTTCGAACAGAGCTTTCTCATGCCCTATTATTCATGCAAAATATGAACAACATCTTCTTTTAATATCCTTAGGGTATCAGCTATCTTACTCAATTTCACTTTACGGTCATCCAAAACAACTTTGTGGGTTTTTTTGATGTTTTCCGGTGGCTAGAGCGTTCAGCAACATTTATATCTATACGACCGCGTTTAAATTCGGCATGCCAGTAAATGAGTGATTTTCCAAGGGCAGAGCCCCTGTAACACTTATCGATCCATTGCTTTGGTTGAACGGTATTTTTCCCCATCAAAAAACAGTGTTTAATCAACACACGAAATTCGATTTTTTCCATTGTTTTGAAAATATCAAAAGTAGCGTCACTAAAACCAATGTAACTCGTAAACTAATCATCAAAATGTCGCGAAATTTTGATATAGTTTGAAGTTTGGTCGAAAAGTGCGACATCTATGCGTATGCGTTTCACGTTGTTTTTGATTCGTTGTAAATTGTACTCGGTGGGAAACACAGTCCTAGGTAAATTACTGCAAAGGGATGATGTTCTTTATATAAAAGACTTCTTGAAAAGCGTTGTACGAGAAGTAACAAGCTGAACCTCAAACGGATGTGAAGCATTAGCGCGACGTGTATTTCTAAGATGCACCGCTTTAGGAGAAATTAAGCAGGCTACATCCTTCGAACACTTTTCATGAAAATACTTGTAGAATAGACTCAAGTAGCCAACAGTTCTTCGATGTTCCAACAAATCACGGCCGTTGGTCAGTTCCGGGTCTCCAGTCAGACGAACAGCTCTTGTCTGAATATAATCCAACAAATGCAATGTATGTTTGGGAGCGGAGCCCCAAACATGGTAGCAGTATTCCATAGTTGGTCGAATTTGAACTTTGTAGAAAATTAACAGTTGTTGTGGAGTGTAAGGCTTTATGGTTCGAAATAAGATTCCCAATTTTAAGAAACTCTGCTTGCTATGCCTGCAACATATTCATGCCAGGACGTATTTGCTCCCAAATTAACTCCCAACAAATTGAGTGACGCTGTTAGACGAATGGAGCGCCCCGACAAAACTTTTTTAGAAAAAACTGCCGTCTGGGCTTTTGTAGCGTTGAATTCCACTTGGTTACTTTCACGTCAAGATACAATTTCTTCCAGGTCTTTGTTAAGTTGAATGACTTTCTGCTGCCTGCGGATATTCCTCTGAGTAGCCGATGTCCGAGCGTTCAAAGTGAATGAAGAAATAAGCGTACTGTCATCTGCAAAGCTGTAGATTGGATTTCCGGTCTTTTCCAGCAGATCGTTAATGTAAATGAGAAAGAGAGTAGCAGACAGTATGGAGCCTTGGGGCACACTGGCATGATAGTGAAGGTGTTAGAAAGAAAACCGTCGACTGCCACTCGTAAGGAACGCTCTCTGAGGAAACATGAGAGCCACAAACAGAACTTTTCAGATATACCAGAAGAGCGTAGCTTAGCCAACAATCCATTGTGCCAAACATGGTCGAATACCCTGGATATATCAAGAGCAACCGCTCGAGATTCTCCAAAGTGTTCAATTGCGTTGTTCCAAACATGTATTACATAAGTCAGAAGATCTCCTGTTGATCTATGGTTAGGAAAGCCATATTGGCGGTCGCTAATAATGTTGAATCCTTTAAGATATTTTAGAAGATGCTGATTGATAGTCTTTTCCATGACTTTCGATATTATTGAAAGCAGTGCGACTGCGGTAGTTATTTGGCAAGGTCTTCTTGCCTTTTTTAGGTATCGGCTGAACTGTGGCACATTTCCAGCAGGAAGGAAATATTCGCTTTCTGTAGGATATGTTGAAAGGTCTACAGAAAACTGGTGTTAATTCTCTCGCACAGCATTTGAGAACTATGACAGATATGATACGCTGTCTGAAGACAATATCGGGCATCCTTGACTGCACTATGAGAAAGTAGGTGGTGTTTTTCCTTGGAAATCGACAATAGAATGTGAAGCAAAGAGTTCAGCCAACAAGTTCGCTTTCTCAACAGGTGTTGTTGCAATAGAATTATCCGGCCGTGTGAGTGGTGGTATGGTGGACTTGGTGATATTTGACTAACTCCGTAGCGACTGACCAGAATTTTCGGGACAAGCGAGAAGTTTGTTTCTAATTCGTTGATTGTGCGCCACCTTAGTTTCGTTGATAATTTCTTTGCATTTGGCTCGGGCACGAGCAAATTTGTTACGATTTATGGCGTTAGGGTTTCCACCCCATTGCCGGTAGGCAAGATGTTTAAAAGCAACAGCTTCTTTGTATTTTCGGTCAAACCAAGGCTTGCCGTTGGAAGGGTACTTCTTCGAAAAAAGGATGTAAGCTTCCATAACAGCCAAAATAACATTGGAAACTTCCCTGGCGCAGTCAGATGGATCGTGGGATCGAAAACAAATGTCTAACCAAGGGAAAGTTCGAAAATGCTTCATGAGATCTTCTCATTTAGCAGATTTGTAGTGCCAAATCTTGCGCGGTTCAGGCGCCTCTCTGTCACTGATTGGTACGACTGTAGACTTCACCCGTGGGGGAGCGGAATAGAATATCTCCCACGGGACGTTCTGCTGTAGTAGAAGGCGATTTAAAGAACAACCTAGATGGTAGATGCCCAGATCCCACCAATATTGCCCGGTGTGATACCATCGCATAGTAAATTTGCTTAACGCTTCGTGGCTGTGCCGATGTCTAGGACTGTGGGACCAAATAGCATGATGACGCACCTAGATACAAAAAATTTCTCAGATAAAGTAGTCCTCCTTTCGAATCTTCGGGTGGGGGCTGGTTCAGGGGCGCCGACATGCAGAGATCATAATTTTAAAATAGATTTTTGCGACATACGATGTTTAAACTCGAACATAAATTCAGTTCACCAACACCTGCAATTAAATAAACCTCATGTACCTCTGTGAAACCAAGGTCAGTTCTTTATCCTGGATATGACTTCTATTCCCGATTTAGGCGTAACTTTGAAATCTGTCTTTTCATCAGAAGCGACCTCTCTTGCCAACGAGAAGAGGCTCTGTAGCCCCCAAACTTTGATGCTATGTTAAAAATAACGACTCAACAAACCACAAGGTTCGTCTGTGTTCTTTATCGACCACCAAGTGATACTAACTTAAGAACACTTTTCACTTCTCTTGCAAACACCTTTGATAATTTACAAATTAACAATCCAAATGCCAAAATTGCCATCCTGGGCCACGACGACATAGAGTATCTTACCAATCAGGGACAGAGAGGCACCTAAACCGGGCAAGATTTGGCACTACAAATCTGCTAAATGGGAAGATCTCATGGAATATTTTCGAACTTTCCCTTGGTTAGACGTTTGTTTTCGATCCGACGACCCCTCTGACTGCGCCAGGGAGGTTTCCGATGTTATTTTGGCTGGTATGGAAGCTTACATCCGTACAACGTATTTTAATGAAGGTAGACATCCAAAAAGCTTATGGCGTTGACGGAATACCTGCCATAGTTCTCAAATGCTATGCGAGGGAATTAACACCAGTTTTCTGTAGACTTTTTAACCTATCCTACAGAAAGGGAATATTTCCTTCCTGCTGGAAATGTGCCACGGTTCAGCCCATACCTAAAAAGGCAAGATGACCAAATAACTACCGACTAGTAGCACTACTTTCAATAATATCGAAAGTCATGGAAAAGGCTATCAACCAGCACCTTCTAAAATATCTTGAAGGATTCAACATTATTAGCGATCACAAATATGGCTTTCGTAAACATGGATCAACAGGAGATCTTCTGATTTATGTAACACATGTTTGGAACAACGCAATTTAACACGTTGGAGAATCTCGAGCGGTTGCTCTTGACGTATCCAAGTCATTCGACCGTGTTTGGCACGATATATTGTATACTAGGCTCTTATGGTATGTCTGAAAAGTTCTGTTCGTGGCTCTCATGTTTCCTCAGAGAGCATTCTTTACGAGTAGCAGTCGACGGATTTATTTCTAACATCTTCACTATCAACGCTGGTGTACCCCAAGGCTCCACACTATCTCCTACTCTCTTTCTCATTTACATTAACGGTCTGCTGGAAAAGACCGGGAATCCAATCTACAGCTTTGCAGATGACAGCACGCTTATCTCTTCATTCACTTTGAACGCTCGGACATCGGCTACTCAGACGAATATCCTCAGACAGCAGGAAGTTATTCAACTTAATAAAGACCTGGAAGAAATTTTATCTTAGGGTGACAGTAACCAAGTGGAATTTAATGCTACAAAAACCCATGCGGCAGTTTTTTCTAAAAAAGTTAACGTTGCTGAACCCGACATAGTGATATCGGGACACTCCATTCCTTTAACATCGTCGCTCAATTTATTGGGCGTTAATTTGGCAGCAAATATGCCCTGACATTAACATGTTGCAGGCATAGCAAGGAGAGCTTCGGAAAAGTTGGGAATATTATTTTGAACCAGAAAGCTTTACACTCCACAACAACTGTTAATTCTTTACAAAGCTCAAATTCGACCAATTATGGAATACTGCTCTCATGTTTGGGGCTCCTCTCCAAAACATACATTGCATTTGTTGAATTCTATTCAGAGAGAAAAAAGAGTCTGATTGGACACCAGGAATTGACCGACGGCCTTGATTCGCTAGAACATCGAAGAACGGTTGGCGACTTGAGCCTATTCTACAAGTATTTTCATGGAAAGTGTTCGAAGAATGTAGCTTACTTCCTTCCTGAGCGGTGCACGTTAGAAATATACGTCGCGCTAATACGTCACATCCGTGTGAGGTTCAGCTTGTTACTTCTCGTGCAAAGCTTTTCAAGCAGTACAATTTACATCGATTTAAGAACAACGTGAATCGCTCTTTCCGCACACATGTCGCTCCTGTAGCACTTTAGGGACTTCCCTGCAACGTGTGTTCTAGGCAGTAAGCAGTTTATGGTCGGAAAAACCTAACGGTGGATTTACGGTGATGGTGTAATCTCCGGATTGGTGGTTAAAAACAGATCAAGAAGACTGGCGAACTCCCCGTCTTGATCAGGAATCCATGTTGGTTCATCAATAAGTTGAGTTAAACCACAACTGATTAAGAATGATTCAGCTTCACGACCTTGTTCGTCGGTAGTATTTGAATAATTAAGCCTGTCGAGATGGTAATTTTGGCATTTCAATAGTTATGATGAGATCGATGGTGTCTGCAAAAGAAGCAAAAGTGTTCTAAAGCTAGTATCACTCGGTGGTCGATAGAGGATGCAGATTAACCTTGTGGTTTGTTGAGTCGTTGTTTTTAACGACATAGGATCAAAGTTTGGGGGCTCCAAAGCCTCTTCTCGTTGACAAGAGAGGTCGCTTCTGACAAAAGGACAGATCCCAAAGTTACTCCTAAACCGGGAATGGAAGTCGTACCCAGATAAAGATAGTTGACTGTGCTGGTCGATGAACTTACCTTGGTTTCACGGAGAGCCAGTACATGAGGTTTATTTGATTGCAGGTGTTAGTGCACACGAGTTTATACCTCGTTTGTTGCAAAAATCTATTTTAAAATTATGATCTCTGCATGCCGACCTCCTTGAACCAGCCCCCACCCGGAGATTCGAACGGGGGGTTAATTTACCTCCGGAATTTATTGTGTCCAGGTGCCTCATCATGCTATTTGGTCCCACAGTCCGGGGCGTCGGCACAGCCATGAAACGTTAAACAACTTCACGCTGCCTAAGAAGACGCGATGGTATCACACCGGGCGATGCCTGGTAGGATCTGGGCATCTACCATCTAAGAGGAAGAGCTCCTGTGTTTTGGACCTCGGAAAACTTGTGCTCTTTTGTTTATAAACAATTTAAGTTTTTAAAATACGTTTTTTAAGTTTAAAATGGCTTTAAGTCGCTGAAGTGCGTACATAAACTATAAAATTGAATAAACAAGCAAAAAACTATTTTTTTTTTCATTTTATTGTACAGGTCGACTTGAAACTTTCAGAAAATATGTCCTTTATTATTGCAAAATTACTCTGAAATTTTGATACGAAATTAGTGAACACAATGGGCAGTGTTGAATTTGTAATTTAAAATTTAAATTACCCTTCATTTTATGCCATTTGGTCCAAAATGGAGTCTACTGTGTTCAATATTTATGTACCAAAATTTTTGGGTATTTTTGCTATAAAAAGAGGCATATTTTTTGACAGTTTCAAGCCGATCGGTTGACCTAGTCGACCTGTACAATAAAATATAACAAAAAAAAACAATTCTTGCCTGTTTTTTTTTTAATTTTGAAGATTATGAGCGCACTTGAGCGATTTAAAATCAACGAGGATTTGTGGGAAATTTCATTACGAAAAATTTTTTTGCCTCTATCCGACTTATGTAACCGGGGTTATTTATATTTTGGGCTCAAAAAACGAGTTTTGGAAACTTAAATTGTTTATAAACAAAAGAGGACAAGTTTTTCCAGGTCCAAAACTCAGGACAATACTCCTGGTGATACCGCAGAGACGATAAAATCATAATATTGATGTTTCTAAACTGCGTCTATCTCATCATTATTTTAAGCTCTTTTTACTGCACTATCAGTTCAGTTTCTAGGTGGGCCGCAATTCACTTTGTTATATAAAAATACTTTATCATTGCACCATAGTCGACTTTATCCATTCCTATGAAACGGATAACACCGATAACTTACAATAGCTGCCAACAAACGACTGTTTGAAATTTTGAACACAACCGTTACAAGAATCAGGCTCACCGACAGTCGTGAAGCTTAACAAAATTTTCCGCCATTTTATAGAAATTTACCAGATTTATCAATCCTCTCTCGTAAGCTAACAAAATACTAATATATTTTTTTCAGGAAATGATCTATTAATATGATTATATTTATTTTTTCAGAATGAAGTTGTCATATATATTTCTAATAACTTTTCTCCATACTGAACCTATTATGACCACAATAGAAGAATTGAAAAACCCTATCTTCCCAATAAACTTAGGAAATACGAAGATTATTTCAGGGAAACATACTTTTGTGAGTTATATGAATATAGATGAATTTTTTGAACTTGAAGCAAACCTAAGCAGACAACTTTTTGATTTTACGTGGAGAGTTACCGAAAGTAAACATCCAGAATTAATAAATAAGTTAATTGATCAAGCTTATTCATTAATAGATCTTATAGGAAATAAATTAAAAATTATTCAACCAAATATCAGGAAAAAACGTGGTGAATTTAATTTTATTGGTGCGATAACTAAAACATTAATTGGAACCATGGACAGTAAAGATAGTGAAATCATCTATTCTAGGCTAGATAATTTAGATCGTAATCAACATTCGCTTGAAGAAAAAATTAATGATCATATTACATTGGCAAAAGAATTTATGTCTAAAACCAATGAAAATCTCCATAGTATAAAGAAAAACGTATATGATATAGAGAAAATGATTGAAGAACTGGAAAAGAATACTAACGTTGTTAATATTTTAAATTTAATAATAAATTCTCTCACAATGTTAGATAATAAATTAAGCCAAATTGTAAATGCAATTACGTTCGCCCATTTAAATAAGGTTCATCCAACATTTCTTTCATGGAAAGACTTAAAATCTATGATAGATAAAATGTCCTCTTTATATCAGAAAGATCAACTGGTAAATTTTGAGAATGAACAAAACCATTATGCTTTCTTATCAATCGAACATATTTTTCACCACAACATAATAATATTCTTATTTCATTTTCCAATATTAAATCCTCTGGTGTTTACAACCTATTTTATACATCCAGTTCTCCTTCATAACAAAATTATCCCTCCACCTAAACCTTACCTTATACTTGCGAATACCGGAGCACACCAATATGAAGACGACACCTGCCAAAAAATTGAAGATACCTTTTTCTGTAAAAGCCACTTAGAATTATTCGAAGATTGTATTGTAAATATAATAACAAAGAGAAAAGTAGAAAAGTGTACTGCTCTGGTAGTTCAACTCGATGCACTAGCAGCAAATCAAGTAACTCCTCACCATCTATTGGTTACTACACCTATTAATGCAACTGTAACTGAAATTTGTAGGAATAGTGAAACATACAATGTGCTATTTCCTGGAAGTTTCTGCATCGACATACCAGAAAAATGTCACGTTAGTATTGGAAATCAAACATTTTACTCGTCTGAAGAAACCATTAAAGTACCGGTCAAGATTGTTCGGCTTCTACCAATAAGCGTATCCAAAGTTACTGAATTAAAAACTTCTATTAACCTTAGAAATTTTGATCTCGGGGAAATAAGGTACCTTGCTGAAATTATAAATCAACAAAATAAATTGAACCTTTGGGGACAGACAGAACAAAATTCAGGGCATAAGTTATTATGGGTTTGCATCACTATCTCGGTTTGTATCGTTATCTGTATTATAGCAGTTATAACATATTTCTATTGTCGCAATCGACCAAATTTCCCTTTCCAAGCCATTTATCAAAAAGCTCCAGCTATCGAAATAATGTCGGATAAATAGTTAGAAAAACAGGTTTAGTATCTAAAGGAAAAATGTACGTATTAGTTTTGAATTTGTATTAACTAAAGGATGATTCATTAGTCTTGAGATTAATTTTAGGCGTTTGAGTAAATGCTGATCAATTGATAGATAGAAATGTTGTTTACGCTGAAGATGTAACGGTACCTCTACTCTGATTTTAGAATTTGCGCATTTGATTATTCGCATTGGAAATATCATACAAGTTGGATTTACGAAAGTGCGTTGCTTCTTTGTTTGGACAACTGTCCACGAGGCAAATTTTCTAAGCGTTTGAAGATAACCCAATATCTCGCGCCATCATATTTCATGTTTTGCGTGATTTCCGTGACGGCAAAAAATCAGTGTTTAGCAATCAACTATGCATCGGATTTTGAAGGCAAATAATGCGCGTAAAGCGTAAAAAGGCACCAAAATACACCGCAAGACAGCTTGAAAAAATACCAGAATGTTGCCATGTATAGGATGGTCCAAATTGGACACTTTTAAAGGTAAACCCCTTTATCTAAAGGAGATAGACAAAAACTGATGTCGGTGTCTGAGGCTCAATTTTTATGATAAACTCAATGGTCAAAACCGCATATCGATATCTAGTATCGTTTCAGATATACAGGGTGTTTTTCAAAAATCTGCATTTTGGAAAAATGTATGTAATTCTTTTCCTATTGAAAATTTTTGATTTCTGTAAAAACATTCTTAAAGCACGTTTTTACGTGGATTTCAACAGTGTAAGTTACATTTTTTTACAACTATTATTTTAATAGTTATTAACACAAAAATATATTTGGAGATACCCTGTATATTTTTCCTTATCCGAATAGAGCTTTAAATCTACTTCAAAATATAAAGAATTTCACTTTTTACGCGAGTTTTAATTGCACATTTTGTGATGTAGGCTTTGGATGGAGCGGCAATATCAATTGTTTACCGATAGCAGTCAAATCGTAAAAAAAAATCACAGAAGTAACTCTAAGAGTCACAACTACAATAAAATTTACTAAATGCTATAGTACTTTAAACTATGTAGAAAATAAAACAAAACAACAATAAAACAACTTATTCCGAGTAGAGCAAACTAAAACAAAACAAATTTCTATAAGAGATGTTCGAAATATCGACCAGTTTCATTTACACACAGGCGGTACCTTTTCTGGACACTTCTTACCGAGTTGATTAGTTCAATAGGAATGAGGGCTGCAAAACTTTGTATCACTACGACTTCTAACTCTTGCCTGGTGTTTGTCGGCAATTTAAAAATTAGGTCTCTCATTCTTCCCCAGAGATAGAAGTCCATGAGTGTTAAATCCGGTGACCTTGCCGGCTAACGGTTCGGACCTTGGCTGGCTATGCAGTTATTATCGAAATTGGCCGATAAAAAAATTACTGATAACTGCAGCGTTATGAGGAGGTGCCCCGTCGTGTTGAAAATATATATTTCCATTAACGGCATTTCATCAGCAAGAGGTTCTATTTGCTGCCTTAAAATTTCTAAATATCTCTGAGAGGTGAGTGTTCCTTCATAAATAAATGTAACCCTGCCTGCTTCGTCTGTCCAAATAGAATTTAATGAAAAATTCGGAATATGGTTACAATTCTCCAGAAACTATTGGCAAAAATCCATACGCCGTTGAAAATCTCCGTCTCTTTTCTTGTCCTATATGGCCTGAATTTCTGCTTCTTCAAAGTACGACTTACGTTAGTTCTTTTAATTGTCGGGTTGAAGTGTTGAGATTATTTTCGATAGTTCCTAAAACTATTATTTCTTCTAACTTCTTATCCCTGTTTGATGCATAATTTTTGGGTCGTTTCTTTTCAAACTGGCCACTATTAACTAGGTTATGTCGCAATCGAGTGAATATATCCTTGAAGGGTTGACGCCTCTCTGGATACCGTTCGTGGTACAAATTACTTGCCGCTTCCGAATTTTCTCCGGTTTGTGTGAAATACACTCTCATATCCCATTTTTCGTAATTTTCAAACTTCATTGCGATTTATTTGACAATTCGATAACTGATCCTGAAGTAAAATTTGACAACTACGAGTAAATAATTGAATTAAACCATCCAAAGCCTACTTCACAAAATGTGCATTTAAAACTCGCCTAAAAACTGAAAACCTCTATATTTTGAAGTAGATTTAAGCAAAATATAAAGTGTGCTATACTTTTAGAATGGTAATTTAAAGCTCTATTCGGATAAGGAAAAATATATAGGGTATCCTAATTAAAAAAAATATTTTTGCGTTAATAACTATTAAAATATTAGTTGTAAAAAAATCTAACTTACACTGTTGAAATCCACATGAAAAAGTGCTTTAAGAATGTTTTTACAGAAATCAAAAATTTTCAATAGGAAAATGCATTACATGCAAACATTATTCCAAAATGCAGATTTTTGAAAAACACCCTGTATATCTGAAACGGTACTAGATATTGATATGCGGTTTTCACCATTGAGTTTATCATCCTCAGACACCGACATCAGTTTTCGTCTATCTCCTTTAGATAAAGGGGTTTACCTTTAAAAGTGTCAAATAAATGTTATGCATTTCATGCATGGGAAATTCATCGTTATGGATGATAAAAAATACACACACACATTTTCGAACAATTCCTTCAGTGGAAATGATTGCTTCCATTACACTGACGATTATGAAGCAGCACCAGACGTCGTCAAATACGCCGACAAAATGAAATTTGAACAAAAAGTGTTGATGTGGATTGCCATTTCATCGAAAGGTATTTCAGCTCCATATCTCCAACCCAGCAGTGCTATTGCTGTCAATTTTGATGGGTATATCAATAAATGTTTGACTAAATTGAAGCAGATCTGGCCAGATCTTGCTTGTTGTCATTATGCAAAGAAAAACACAAGAATGGCTCAAAAGTCAAAAAATCGAATTTGTATTTCAAAATGACAATCCATCAAATGTTTCACAGGCACGACCAACTGAAAGATTTTGAGCAATACTTTCATGTAGAATTTCTGGAAATGGTTGGAAAGCATAGAACCACTGGCACTTGATTGGCAGAATAAAGAGGAAGTTGAAAGAAATCGACGTTTCGGACGTCTGTTGGATGACATTCGAAGCAAGCTGCGTAAAATCAAAGATTTGATAGATTTTGAATAAATTTGTACGATATAAGCACCTGCAATTGAAATATTTTTCAAGACTAATGAATCAGCCCTTAAATAAGATTATAGAGAAACGAAGTCCAGCCGTCACCTGCGTTAATAACAGACTGGCATCTCCGAGGTATACTTTTTCCTAATAGCATATTCATATGGCAAAGACCTCCAGATTCATAAAATCTCGTACATTCAATACTTTAAAGTTAATGTTGGTCTTCCACGATGCTTTCTCTTGAGGAGTAACCATATATTTCGCGGATTCCCATCAGGTGATGGTGAAGGCCAGTTCAGTGTTTCGATATAATTTTCCCCTCTTTAGAACGCACACATCGAGCTTTAATGTGTGAGATGGTTATCCTCTTGCAGTATTCAATATTCAACTTTACCGATAAACCAGCGTTGTGTAGAAAAAACTAAAATATTTTCATATATTTTTAACATTTTCTCAGCGTTCAGGTTGTCAGTCAAGAGATGAAGGCAACCAAATCCTTTTAACAGCTTGTTAGATAAGTCTGTTGATAGACTAGGATCCTTTTAGCACATACTGTGCCCAAAAAGAAGATTCGTCTATAAAAATAATATTATTTCAGTAACGATCTTTATTTTCGCGTTTCCAAGCTAATCGCGTGATGACGCGTTTCCGATAACAGTGGTTCTTCGATTGTACTGCGCCATCATATTATCCAGTCAAAATAGGCGAAAAAACTGAGCTGAAAATTGGCACAGATCTTGTATACACTATTACAAATAAAGTATCAAAAGTCCCCACCAATCTTACGTCTGCTAAAAATTTTATTCAAGGTCAAAGTTCAAAAATATCGGTTTTTCGCATTTTTCTCGTAAACGGTAAGTGTTATCGCAAAAATATGTCAAACAAAAGTTGCAGACCAGGCAATTCTCTACAAAAATTATTCTTACACTTTTTTTCCTTCGAATCACCATTCCTGAGATATCGCGATTTCAAACACACACGGTCCCTAATTCAGTTCGCACGTATAACCTTGAGCAACATCTATCAGCTACTCCATTGTTCGAGTGGCGACGGTCGTATACCTGCCCTTTTTTGAAGGACGTAAATGAAATAAGTTTGGCAGTAATTTATTTAAAATTATTGTTTTATGTAAAATGTTTTTAGTTTATAAATAATAAATCTCAATCAAACAATTCCTTTTATATATTTTTACCCGAAACTATATTTGGATTCAAAAGTTTCGTGTTTTAAACATTGTGTATGGGCACGAAAACTTTTGATTTAAAATTTTTTAAAGAGCTATTTAAATGATTAACCCTCCATTTAAGTAGCCAGTCACGGCGATACTTAATTTTTCAACTAGAAACAAGCGTCTTCACTATTAGGGAATCAAAGTTGTATTCAGTTAGTTATCTATAAAGCTTACACGTTTATTTCCAATCCGACGACCCATCTGACTTCGCCAGGGAGGTTTCCGATGTTATTTTGGCTCGTATGGAAGCTTACATCCTATTTTCGAAGAAATGTCCTTCCAACGGCAAGCCTTGGTTTGACCGAAAATGCAAAAAAGCTGCTGCTTCTAAACATCTTGCCTACCGACAATGGCGTGAAAATCCTAACACCATAAATCGTAACACCTTTGTTCGTACCCGGAACAGATGCAAAGAAATTATCGACGAAACCAAGGAGGCACACAATCAGCGAATTAGAAACAATATTCTCGCTTGTCCCAACAATTCTAGGTCCTTTTGGTCAGTCGCTAAGGCAGTTGGTCAAAATTTCACCAAATTCACCATACCACCACTCACACGGCCAGATAGTTCTATTGCAACGGCACCTGTTGAGAAAGCGAACTTGTTGGCTGAACTGTTTACTTCACATTCTACTGCCGATTTCCAAAGAAAAACACCACCTACTAGTCCCATAGTGCAGTCAAGGATGTCCGATATTGTCTTCAGACAGCGTATCATAAAACCAATTTTAATGAAGCTAGACACCAAAAAGCTTCTGGCGCTGACGGAATACCTGCAATATTTGTCAAAAACTGTGCGAGGGAATTAACACCAGTTTTCTGTAGACTTTTTAACCTATCCTACAGAAAGGGAATATTTCCTTCCTGTTAGAAATGTGCCACAGTTCAGCCGATACCTAAAAAAGGAAAGAAGACCTTGCCAAATAACTACCGACCAGTCCCACTGCTTTCAATAATATCGAAAGTCATGGAAAAGGCTGTCAATCAGCATCTTCTAAAGTACCTTGAAGGATTCAACATTATTAGCGATCACCAATTTGGCTTTTGTAAACATAGATCAACAGGAGATCTTCTGACTTATGTAACACATGTTTGGATCAACGCAATTGAACACTTTGGAGAATCTGAAGCGGTTGCTCTTGACATATTCAAGGCATCCGCAGGCAGCAGGAAGTCGTTTAACTTAACAAAGACCTGGAAGAAATTCTATCTTGGGGTGATAATAACCAAGTGGAATTTAACGCTGCAAAAACCCTGGCGGCAGTTTTCTCTAAAAAAGTTAACGTTGCTGAACCCGACTTAGTTATGTCGGGGCACTCCATTCCTCTAGCATCGTCACTTAATTTGTTGGGCGTTAATTTGGGAGCAAATATGTTGCAGGCATAGCAAGGAGAGCTTTTCAAAGATTGGGAATATTATTTCGAACCAGAAAGCTTTCCACTCTACAACAACTGTTAGTTTTTTGCAAAGCTCAAATTTGACCAACTATGGAATACTGCTCCCATATTTGGGGCTCCGCTCCCAAACATACACTGCATTTGTTGGATTCTGTTCAGAGAAAAGCTGATTGGAGACCCAGAACTGACCGGCGGCCTTGATTCGCTGGAACATCGAAGAACGGTTGGCGACTTGTGTCTATTCTACAAGTATTTTCATGGAAAGTGTTCGAAGAATGTAGCCCGCTTAATTTCTCCCAGAGTGGTGCTTGTTGGAAGTACACGTCGCGCTGATACTTTACATCCATATGAGGTTCAGCTTGTTACTCCTCGTACAATGCTTTTCAAGCAGTCTTTTATATGGAAAACATCATCCCTACGGAATGGTCTACCCAGGACTGTGTTTCCCACCGAATACAATTTACAGCGATTCAAGAACAACGTGAGTCGCTTTTTCCGCACACGTGTCGCTCCTGTAGCGCTTTAGGAACTTCCCTGCCGAACGTGTGCTAGACCCATTAAAAAAATTTAAAAAAATAAAAATAATGGAATCCGAATTCCATGTCCCGTCGATAACGGTGTCGACCGACCTTCCGAACCGAAGCGCCCTCTCAGACCAAGAGGTGAGCAGTCACCGCTAAGCAACCAACCCTATTCAACGTTGCCGGCCATTGTAAAAGCTGGCTATGATGTAAGAAACAAAGGTTCTATTTAGGGACTTTTACATGTTTGAATACTTCTGTCAATTCGTCTACTATGATTTACGACCACTCAGGTGCATCTTCCACTTGCACCTGTCTCATAACTTTAATTTCATTTCGAAGCGTCGAGTACCAGGCATCATCTCTCGTGAAGCACGTCAGACGTCATCAAGTTTAAACTGTTATAGAAAATGCAAAGTGATAGGATTTTAAACGCGTAAAATGAATTCTATCCCTTAAGGTGAGTACAATTTTATTGAGATTCTAGAATTTCATATTTACTTAATTTTAAGCGAGTAACTATCTGTTCAATTATCGAGTTTTTTAAGAAAATATTCTCAAAAATCGTGATAGAACAAGCAGTAAGTTAAAAACTCCATTAAACTCTGACGTGAAATATGTTAAAGGATGTTTATTAGACATTTTTTGCCAAAATATGGAAAAATTGAGTGCTAGAGGTTGCAAGTTTGGTATCTGTGATAGTTTTTGTGCGAAGATGTGCGTGGACGCCATGTATCTATGGGTTTTTCTTAAAATTAAGGAAAGTGTTGCAATCTTAAAATAATTGTTAAAAAATTCATGATGATGTTACAAAATTCAACCAATTGTTTAAAAATTCGGGAAATTGTTGCAAAATGTTTGTATTTTACTTTCGTGTTTTAAACATTGTGTATGGGCACGAAAACTTTTGATTTAAAAATTTATAAAAAGCAATTAAAAGGACAGCCCTTCATTAAAATGGTCCGCCACGGCGATACTTAATTTTTCAACTAGAAACAAGCGCCTCCACTTTTAGGGAATCAAAGTATATATTGACTTGGCTATTTATATAATGAAACCCTAATCTCGTCGATAATGGCATCGACCGACCTTCCGAATCTAAACAACGAAACAACCTAGCAGACCT
Source organism: Pachyrhynchus sulphureomaculatus (assembly GCA_019049505.1). Classification (NCBI taxonomy): domain Eukaryota; kingdom Metazoa; phylum Arthropoda; class Insecta; order Coleoptera; family Curculionidae; genus Pachyrhynchus; species Pachyrhynchus sulphureomaculatus. The sequence continues at coordinate 821,160 of CM032450.1, forward strand.
AGAGCAGACACTGCTGAGCAACCAACCCTATTCGACATTACTGGCCATTGTATCCTTGATAAATATTCTTTTATTATTAAAGATGTATGCTTATACGTATGAAGGACTGACCTACCGACAGGGAAAAAACTACTTCCTTTCTCCTTCTGACACGACACAGATACCGACGCCGACGCTGACGCCGACGCCAAGAGGAAGGACTGACTGCGGCCCGTCTCTCTCTACTGTGTAAGGATGAAAATATTTCGGATCCGTTATGTCCAGCATCCTCCTCGTTGCGGAATCCACCAGATCTAGTTCGATCCACACCTACACCTGCAGGTAGGACGGGCTTGCTGCGGACCCGTTATGGCCTGTTTAACACACACCTAGGGATGTATTGCGAACCCGTGCGAGCAGTATACGCTTTTCTGCCACTATACATACACACTTACACCAGTAGCTAAGGTGGGCTGACCGTACGTAGACTAGTTGTGACCAGCACTTTGTTTCTGTCTCTGTCTAGCATGCACCTGAAGGTATATCGTGAACCCGTTTGACTAGTTTGCGTCTATGTGAGACCCATCACCTACACAAAAAAGCAGCTGCGGACCCGTTATGACCAGCTGTTAGAGGTATACTGCGAATCCATTCGATCTGGATGCGTCTTTCTGCGAATAACCGCATAGATATGCACTCTCATATCCTCTGATAGAGCGGACTATTGCGGGCTCTTATACTTAGCAGTCCGTCATTCTCTAATACAGATCAGAGGTATAATACGGATCCATTCGACTAGTATGCTTCTTTTTGTGATATATACACCGACCCAGACTCACACCGACTTTGACCCTTAAGGCGCATATCAAGCACCAAACGAAAATAGCCGTGCACGCTCGCCGATGACAGGGCGTTTAACTACGAAATCAGTTTTTACATCTTCGTTCTTGATTTCTCTATTGATCTGTCTGAAGGGATTTTTGATTATTTACTATGATTTTTACTAATTTAACAACATATATATTGCTTTTTATCAAAAAACATCTTTTTAGGCAATATAACCGGTCAAGTGCAAGTTGGACTTGCGCAATTAGTTTTCCGTACCTTGATTGATTTTAAAATAACAAATTTTGTAACGGAAGTATAAAATGATCCGTGACTTCACAAAACACACCCTAAATGAGTTTTCAACAAAGTTTGTTCCCAATCTTTACTGAAAATTGATGACCTTGAAATTTCTGTCTTTTTTTATATACCAGATAAATTATTAAAGGTAATGCACTCGTGATAATTTTCGTTCAATCGTCACCCCGTGGAGAATATTCCAGAATTTTTCGAGATAACGCAAGTGGACAGCGATTTTCCGCGATTGTTTAAAAATAATACAAAGAAAAGTGCGCGCAAGTATTACAATATATATATATATATATATATATATATATATATATATATATATATATATATATATATATATATTACTCGTGTTTTCACAAGCTTTCATTTGACACCACACTCGATTACCTAGTAAAAAATTTTTTTTCCACTTCCGATTTCACCCCCCAAAACTAACTCCTTAAGTCAAAATTTAACTTTTTAACTTTCAAAACTACATGGCTCTGATGAGGCCATCAATTCCTATATTATTACCAAATTTCAACTTTCTATGACAAATAGTTTGGAGAAAATCGGGTGTGACAGACAGACAGACAGACGGACATACAGACACCGAAGTCATCTTATAAGTGTTCCGTACGGAACACTAAAAATGAGTCTCACTTACGCAATTTTCAAGAAATCTCAGTGTTTTTTTTATAATCTTCGTTTTTGATTTGTATATCGATCTATCTGGGCAGATTTTTAATTATTAACTATGATTTGAACTGATTGCAAAGAGGAAAATGATCAGATCAACGTTTCCTAAACTTAAGGCTTTTAAACCTTATATGTTGTATTCATTGTGCACCTCCTACCGATTACTATTTATCCACTGTAATGAGTTATCCGAGGACTAGCCGGTGGACTCTTAACCACGTAAATTCAAATGTGGCTTCCGGGAATTAATTGTTCGATAACACTGGTCAACTCTAAAATTTTTTTCTGGAATTTTATCTGTACTATAGGGTATACCTGGGGCACTGATTACGGAAAAAATAATGGTTTAATGCTATCAGCTCTACTTTTTTATTTATATGAAATTACAGTTTTCTTCAAAAATGAAACCAAAATACAACATTTTTTTCTATGAATCGTTCTTTTATACGACTTTCTTGAATGCACGGTTTGAGGATCATCTCTTTGCAAACTCCAACAGTAATCGGCAATTATATGGAAATCCCACCTTCCTTGATAACGTTCTTCCATTGTGCGTATATCTTGGTGAAATCTTGCATCATACTCTTCACTCAAATCGCCAAGATTTTCTGGGTATCGATCTAAATGAGAATGTAAGTAATGAATCTTGATACTCATGTTGCAGCCCTTTCAAATTGGATAACATGCACTCAACTAAGTCAGAATAGTTGTCCGACTTATAGTTTCCGAGAAAATTTTTAATCACCACAAGAAACGATTTCCAAGACTTCATTCATTGAATTCACAAAGTTTGGGCCTTCCACAAGTTGTCTAATTTGTGGCCCATCAAAAATACCAGCTTTCAATTATTCTGTGCTTAATCCTGGAAACTTGCGTGAAAGAAAAGCAAAATATTCGCCGTTTTTGTCAAGGGCAAACGGTTTCATAATGCCTAGTTTGATATGAAGTGGTGGCAGTATAATGAGATCGTGATTTACTAGGGCAAATTAATCACATTTTTGGTGCCAACCATTAGTTGCTCTCGTACTGGTCACTTTTTTTGAGACGAATGACGTTGTTTGTAGCGGCTATCCCACAGACACACATCTTTAAGTCTCCACAGATGAGCCAGTTGTGGTTTCGATACTTTACATTACTGAAGAAATAGTTGTATACTCTTTTTTAGTGTTCCATAAGGAACAGTTATAAGATCACTTCGGTGTCTATCCGTCTGTCACACCCGATTTTCTCCGAAACTATTTGTCATAGAATAGAATAGAATAGAATAGAAATATGCTTTATTGTCCTAAAATACAACGTATTTGTTGACAAAGCAAGCATAACTTAAATTATTATTATATTAATAAACACAAATTCAAAGAAAGAAAAAAATAAGGAAACAGAACAAGATTAGTAGATGCAGTAAATACAAAATAAAAGAAATAAGAATTTCACATATGTCAACTCAAATGCCAACCACTCAACTACTGTTATATGCTTATTCCAGTCTATCATTGTAGAATTCCTCAAGTACATAGTACGCCTTTTTTATAAGTAGGGCCCTAGTCTTTCGTCTAAAGACTCTCTCGCAGTTCAATCCTCTCGATTTGAGAGGAAGATGATTATATATTTTTTTTTTGCCATTATAAACAATTGCAGATTTGATCAGCTCCGTTTTCGGGGCCGGCAATGGCAGGACGAACGCTCGCCTAGTGCCGTGCTGGCTGACTGGCATTGCCTCAAGACGATGTTTTTTAAAGATCATGATAGCAGTTTCCAGGATAATTAGGCACAATGAGTAAGAATCCCTAACCTCGGAAACAATGGTCGACATGACTCTCGCAACCCAGCTCCCGAAATATATCTGATAGCTCTCTTTTGCAATACAAAAACAGAACTAAAGTGAACTCGGGAGCAGCAAGCCCAGAAACAGATCCCATACCTCAAATGAGAAAGTTGAAATTTGGTAATAATATAGGAATTGATGGCCTCATCAGAGCCAGGTAGTTTTGAAAGTTAAATTTTGACTTAAGGGGTTAGTTTTGGGGGATGAAATCAGAAGTGAAAAAAAATTTTTTTACTAGGTAATCGAGTGTGGTGTCAAATGAAAGCTTGTGAAAACACGAGTAAAAAATATATATAATGTAATACTTGCGCGCACTTTTCTTTGTATTATTTTTAAAAAATCGCGAAAAATCGCTGTCTCGCCTTATCTCGAAAAGTACTTATCAAAAAATTTTGAAAAAATTCTGAAATATTCTCCACGGGGTGTAGATTGAACGAAAATTATCACGAGTGTAATAATTTATCTGGTATATAAAAAAAAACAGAAATTTCAAGGTCATCAATTTTCAGTAAAGATTGGAAATAAACTTCGTTGAAAACTCATTTGGGGTGTGTTTTGTGAAGTCACTGATCATTTTATACTTCCGTTACAAAATTTTTTAATTTAAAAGCAATCAACGTACGGAACACTAATTGCACAAGTTCAACTTGCACTTGACTGGTTATTTTTCATAGTAGTAGAGTGTGCAGTAGGTATAGAACCATATTTGTTGCCGTTCTGAAGTAGCACACGCTTTAAGCTTCTCTTGCAACTGTCTATAAAAAAAGGCCAATCATTTGGTTGGTATCGTTGAGAACTCATCTTCTCCAAAATGCCTCTGACATCATTACAGAAAACTAAGTCATTTTCCTTAGAAAAATATGGTAACAAATTCTTTTCTCAGGTCCAATACAAAGTAATTCTGGTTGCTGGTGCAAGTAAATTCTTTTATTTTAAACGAGATGCCAAAATTTCAGAAGCTTCTTTTGACAATAATGATGACATACTAAGTCATTCAAATCCTTTTGAGTAAAAGGTTGAGGATTTGATGACTGACTACATGTGAAATCCGAATCAGTATTGCCTTCAATTTCCATAAGATCTGGTTCTTTAGAGCTTTTAGATGATGCTCCTTGTATCTCACCAGAGTATAGAAGAGGTCGTTGAGTGGAGAATTAGTTAGGATATGATCATTTATTTCAATTTCCAGAATTTGTTCCGTTACGAAGCAAAATAGCATTCGTCATGGTGATTTTGAGGTTCCTGCCAAATCATCGGCGTTTTAAATTTGATAGCACCTATTTTTTCATTTGACTATTGTCGCAGACACACAATACAGCTCTGGCGCACATATGAGGTACCCATTGCTTGTCTTGATTGCACAATGTTATTTGAAAGTGGTTAAAATACGTAGTTTTAACGAAGTCCGAGAAGGTTTTCGATATTTTTCAAAGACATATTCGCCTCAAATATAGCAAAAATAATCTGGATTGTGCAAACCACGTCTACGTGTCGAAGCCATATCTGAAATTAAAAAAATAATCTCGCTATCGGCTAAGTTGGAGCTGATAGAAACAAAATTACTACATTTAAGATGTAGGTGTAACGTCGAATTCTTAGGATATCCTGGGTAGAACATCGAACAGAAAATTACTAAAAGACTCAACTCACTTATAAACCAGACATACCTAAGGTATTTTAACCACTTTCGCAGAAGATGTGAGCTGAAATCACTCGTCATACAGGGAAAGGTTGAAGGTGAAACAGTTAACCGGTAAGTTATTGCGTGAAATATCAGAGCATTCACAGAACCGACAACTGCGGCAGATGATAGTTCAATTCATTTATTGAGTACAGAGTCAGTCACAGGAGGAGGTGATTCATTATTGACGAAAAGATTATACGTCAAATTGACTGCAACTGGCTGAATGTGAAACTCATATATAACCCATAGAAATCATGTTCATTTTAGTTCAAGAGACGCTTTCAATGTTCATTTTTAATCCTGCTGACAGGAGCATGTATTTCCCGTTTTTCTTTTATAGTTGTCGCAAGTTTGTTGTGTCTTATTTGTTCTTTACGATAAGTACACTTTTTTCTCTCTTTGCACTTTTCCTCCACTTCTTCGCAGTGTTTTTTACGGAGATTTCTGTTTGTTAAGTTTTTTTACCAAAATATTTCTTTGCAGAATTTTAAATAATTATTGTGTGGTGAGTAAAAGAAGAGCATAATTAAAACATTGAATTTTCCACAATCTAAACGTAGAGTCCATGTAAATTGTCTAAAAGCTTAACTTTGTGCAAAGAAAGCTATCCTTCTAGTAAAAAATCAATACTCGATACAACTTTATAGACTACGAAATGTGTGTCTAAAAATATAAAAGAAGGAAGCGAGGCACAAAAATGTGGTCTTGATGACTATTAAGAGATATAGGTCGTCAGAAAAAGATTTTAAAAATATGTTTTGAATGTAAAAGAGTCGTATACTATTCCATTTTTTTAAAAGCATTACTAACATCGTCATGGTGGAATTTTTTTAATATTTTTGTAAATATTTACTGTATAAAAACTTACTGTTTATGATGTGACAAGTTTAGATACTTTATACCGCATATTGTTACCACATTTCCACAAAATAACAATTTTAGAGTCAATCTTTCGAAATAAATACATTGGTTTAATGAACATACCTTTTTGTTCTAAACTGTTGCCAAACTTTACGTCATTTTGTGTGACACCAGTCTGTCAAAATCGTCTAATTAAAATACATATAATATTTTAAATTAGTGTTGCAATATTGTAAAACGCTATACGAATAGAATGTTTTTGCTAGGTGTCAGTGAGTTTTATTCGTCATAAGGAAAACTATAATGTGACCAAATTAATATACCGGGAAATTATAGATGGAAAAATTGAGTGTGAGGATTATGGATAAAACTGCATTTATTGGCAGTAATATCAAATAATTGAGCATCTTTTGGTTTGACCAGAAGTAACTCTAAAGTACGGACACCCTAGGTGTTTTCAATTATTTTGACTGAAAATGACATTCTGAGTATAATGCCATTTATCAAACTTTGAAGCTTCATGTAATTCTTTTTTCTTTTTGCTTCTGGAGTATTGTGGTTATATTTGATATTTTACGCCATGATAAAAATTCACCGTCTTAATATATTACAGACTTTTTTTCAATAAAGTTATTTTTTCCGATCTTTACTAAAACCTGATGATCTTGAAATTTTTGTTTTTTTTTTTATATACCAATAAATTATTAAAGGTAATGCATTCGTGATAATTTTCGTTCAATTAAACCCTGTGGAGAATATTCCAGAATTTTTTCAAAACTTTCGGGATAAGGAGGGGGACAGCGATTTTTCACAATCTTGTAAAAATAATACAAAGAAAAGTGCGCGCAACTATTACATTGTATATATTTTTAAACTCGTGTTTTTACAAGCCTTCATTTGACACCTCACTGGATGACCTGGTGTTAAAAAACTGCGGGTGTCGTCTAGGTGAGGTTAGATCGAAGATATTAAAAAACACAAGCTGTCAGAGAAAAACTAATATCGGATTCGAAATCAGAACACTACAATAAGCCCAAAACTGAAAAAAAATTAGAGGAAAAAATCAAAAAAAAAGTATTTGTTGGTCAGTGTAATAGAACTGAAAGTCAATCGACCGATAGATAATCGATGTTACCGTGCGCTACACTATTACAGTACGTTAACTGCGTTGAAGATTATGTCATAAGACCTAAATTTTCTACTAGTTATAGTCACGTAGCCGTAAATTTATTAATTAGCTGAAGTTGCTTGATTGCACCTGAATTTTTTTTTCTGATTTGATTTTCTCTCGGTACTATTTGATAGAAAGTAATTTCTATATTAATAGTTGACAAAGGAAATATCAAACTAGAACATGTTCTTAAACTACTAGGTGTACAAGTATGAAATGCGGATTTTTTTTCTAAAGAAACATGTTAAATTCGGAAGAATGATAAAAAGTGCTTTATTCAAAGTATGCTCCATCGCTTGTTATACATTTTTCCCACCTTTCGGGCAATTTGTGAATACCACGCCAGTAAAAATCTTCCCCTTTTGCTGCGAACCATTCATCGAGCCATTTTTTCACATCTTCGTACGAACCAAAGCGCTGCTCAGTAAGTGCGTGACCCATCGATGCAAACAAGTGGTGATCGGAAGGAGCCAAAACTGGTGAGTAAGCCGCATGGGGTAGAACTTCCCAGCTGAGTGCTTTCAACGTGTCGTGAACTGGTTTTGCCGTATGTGATGGAGAATTGTCATGAAGAAAAATGACTTTGTGTTGCCTCTTTCGGTATTCTGGCCTTTTTTTTTCAAGCAGAAAACGGTTCAAATCGGTCAATTGTTGTTGGTAACATTTAGTATTAAGCGTTTCCCCAGGTTTTAACAGCTCATAATAGACCACGCCCCTCTGGTCCCACCAAACACAGAGCATCGTCTTTCTGCCAAAGCGATTCGGTCTTGCGGTCGATGTAGATGGTGCGCCTGGGTCTACCCAAGATTTTTTGCGCTTGGGATTCTCAAAATAAATCCACTTTTCATCCCCTGTAACTATACGATGCAAAAACGACTTCCTTTTGTACCGGGCGAGCAAAATGTCATACGTGTTTTTGCGCTTTTCCATTTGCCTGTCGTTCAACTTATGTGGTACCCATTTACCGGTCTCCTGAATTTTTCCCATCTCTCGTAGCCGATTGGAAACAACTTGTCGAGTAACGCCCAATTGCTCGGCGAGTTATTTTTGTGTTTGGAAATCATCTTCGTCCAACAATGCTTGCAATTCCACATCATCGTATTTTTTTGTCGGTTTTCCACGTTCCTTCTCTGCAATATCGGAGTCACCACTTTTGAAATGGTGAAACTATCGTTCACACGTATCTTGCGATGGAGCATGTTTACCATAAGCTTCACGAGGTAATCGGTATGATTCAACAGCAGTTTTCTTCAAATGAAAACAAAAAATTAATGCTGTCCGTGAATACTCTTTGTTCGGTATAAATTTCGACATATCGAACACAACAATACAACACTATGCACACACTTTTCCAATTTATCACTCATGCGCATCTGACACTTGTGATGACACAACAAAACGGCGCTGTGTCAAATCTTTATAGCACAAACTGAATTGGTGCACCCTCTGTTGTCTGAAATCCGCATTTCATACTTGTACACCTATAAACGCAGTTAAAATCCGTTCTGTTATCCACATTTTCACTTTTTTTTCGTTAGCGGAAGCTTAATCTCTGATATGTTATTCGTTAGTAATTTTACCTTTGCTTGTTGTGAAAGTTTCCTTCTTACTGAAGAAATCATCAGATATTTTTATTTTAAGAAAAATAAAATTATACGTTTAACTTTACTAGGGGTAATATTTGATTATCACCTCTCTTTCTGTGGTCATTATGCATATATTATTAACAAGTCTAGTAAGATCTTGGTACTTATATATAGAAATCTCAGGGATATATCATTGTTCTCATTAAGGGTCCTGTACTGCACGTTGGTGAGGACTGTTCTGGAGTGTTCAGCTGTTGTCTGGTCGCCAATGTTTGAAGTACATAAGCACAATCTCGAAAAAAGTCAGAACAGGTTTCTACGACTATGTGCTTATAAGAGTCATAGAGCAATATCTGACCATGTTTATACCATTGTTAGGGGCCATATGAACTTGAATCTGTTAGCTCATGGACGTTTGGTGAGTGATCAGTATTTCTGTATAAAATAATTAAGGGGTTGGTAGATTGTCCTACTTTATTGTCATTCGTAAAATTTAACGTACCTCAAAGACATTTAAGGCAAGCTGAATTATTATTTACTGGCTTCTACAGAACTGATTATGGTTGCTATTCACTACTGCTGAGGGCTATGAGATTCATGAACCAGTGCCGGGAGCTGAACATTTTTTCAGGTTCCCCCTCTTCCTTCAGTAGGGATGCGCTAACATTGATTGTTTCACGGTATGAGTATAAGCCGCTCTTGTGTTTCATTCCACATTTTCGACTGTTCTGTTATTGATATGGTTATATTGCAAAGTATTATAAATACATTGTAAAAAGGAGTGTACCCGTATATTCTCAAATAAATAAATAAATAAATAAACAAACTTTTTTTGTTTATTCAGTAATAAACTTTCAAACAAAGATTAAGAAGTTTTAACTTTGCCAACGTAATAAAGCTGTGAATTACAGTCGGTATTTTCCCACATGTAAGGCTGATTTACTCTGCAAAAATTGCCTAGCCTAACACATTGCTTAAAGTATTAGGACCCTTGGTAATTTGGCTGATAACTTCCCCAATTGGTGTAGACAAACCTTAAACCTGATTCTAGCCAATATCAATCATCATATCCGGTATTTATATTAGCTCCACCAATCCAGTCACCATCTAAAAATAAATTTAATAATTATATAGCAGAATAACGTAGAGGCTAAAGTGTCTGCTTTGTACGCCGGAGACCCTAGTTCCATTCTCGGCTTGGGAAATAATAAATTTAAAAAAAGCACGACAACGTGGCGGTCAGGCGACCGACTGTTGAGGACACAATGGCAAACCACCCGTACTATCATGCCAGGTAAAGTCATTTTCGCCGTTCGGAACCGGCATTAATCTGTAGACCCCCTTTGTCTGTGGAACACTTAAAGAGGCACCAACCACTTCTTCACATTCTACTGTTGATTGCCAAGGAAAGGCATCACCTACTCTTCCCATAGTGCAGTCAAGGATGCCCGATTTTGTCTTCAGACAAAACGTATTTTGATGAAGCTAGATACCAAAAAGGCTTCTGGCGCTGACGGAATACCTGCCATAGTTCTCAAAAACTGTGCAAGAGAACTACCACCAGTTTTCTGTAGACTTTTCCTATCCTACAGAAAGAGAATATTTCCTTCCTGCTGGAAATGTGCCACGGTTCAGCCGATACCTAAAAAAGGCAAGAAGACCTTGCCAAATAACTAGCGACCAATCGCACTGCTTCCAATAATATCGAAAGTTATGGAAAAGGCTATCAATCAGTATCTTCTAAAATATCTTGAAGGATTCAACATTATTAGCGATCACCAATATGGCTTTCGTAAAAATAGATCAACAGGACATCTTCTGACTTATGTAACATATGTTTGGAACAACGCAATTGAACACTTTGGAGAATCTCTAGCGGTTCTCTTGACATATCCAAGGCATTCGACCCTGTTTGGTACGATGGGCTGTTGGCTAAGCTACGTTCTTATGGTATGTCTGAAAAGTTCTGTTTGTGGCTCTCATGTTTCCTCAGAGAGCGTTCTTTACGAGTGGCAGTCGACAGATTCCTTTCTAACACCTTCACTATCAACGCCGGTGAACCCTAAGGCTCCATACTGTCTCCTACCCTCTTTCTCATTTATATTAACGATCTGCTGGAAAAGACCGAGAATCCAATCTACAGCTTTGCAGATGACAGTACACTTATCTCTTCATTCACTTTGAACGCTCGGACATCGGCTACTCAGACTAATATCCGTAGACAGCAGGAAGTCATTTCACTTAACAAAGACCTGGAAGAAATTCTATCTTGGGGTGACAGTAACCAAGTGGAATTTAACACTACAAAAACCCAGGCGGCAGTTTTTTTTCTAAAAAAGTTAACGTTGCTGAACCCGGCATAGTTATGTCGGGGCACTCCATTCCTCTAACATCGTCACTCAATTTGTTGGGTGTTAATTTGGGAGCGAATATGTCCTGGCATGAACATGTTGCAGGCATAGCAAGGAGAGCTTCTCAAAAGTTGGAAATATTATTTCGAACCAGAAAGCCTTACATTCCACAACAATTCTTTACAAAGCTCAAATTCGACCAACTATGGAATACTGCTCCCATGTTTCGAGCTCCGCTCCCAAACATACACTGCATTTGTTGGATTCTATTCAGAGAAGAGCTGTTCGTCTGATTGGAGACCCGGAACTGACCGGCGGCCTTGATTCGCCAGAACATCGAAGAACGGTTGGCGACTTGAGCCTATTCTACAAGTATTTTCATGGAAAGTGTTCGAAGGATGTGGCCCGCTTAATTCCTTCCAGAGCGGTGCATGTTAGAAGAACACGTCGCACTAATACTTCGCATCCGTATGAAGTTCAGCGTGTTACTCCCCGTACAACGCTTTTCAAGCAGTCTTTTATATGGAGAACATCATTCCTTTGGAATAATTTGCCCAGGACTGTGTTTCCCACCGAGTACAATTTGCAACGATTCAAGAACAACGTGAATAGCTTACTCCGCACACATGTCGCTCCTATGCCGCTTTAGGGACTTCCCTGTAGCACGTGTGCTAGACCCATAAAAAAAAACCATAGGCAAAGGCAAGAGTGTCGCCTATGTCTGTAGTAGCATGGCAGTTAATTGGTTAACTAAGCTTCTGAAATATGGTGAAACTGTCGAACAGTGCCGGGATTAAATTATGATAACACTATTCCAAAATTTATCGCGAAACATAATACAAACTTTATTTTTAAAATAAGAAAGGAATAACCGGCCAAGTGCAAGTCGAACTTGCCCCCTCAGGGGCTAGTGAAGTCTCTGACTTCACTAGTACAGGTTTGACAATCCCGAGGTACCCGAGTCACGTTGTCTTGTCTTGTGTTTGTCTTCATAAATTAGTCCTTGTTTTATATGTTTCTCGTCGTAAGATACCGTGCTGAGGGGATGAATGGCTCAGTTTGAATGAGTTGTTAACGGTTCCTGCCGGACACCGGGCGACATTCGGCAGTAAGTTAGCCTTGCCATGATCACCAGGCTTTGTCATGGTCGACATTTTATTTCCTAGGTTATTCCTGGGACTTATATGCCATAACAAAATAACAAAAAAACGGGTCCAAAAGACTCAGAATAGAGTCTTTTCCTTCTTCTCCGGAATTGCCAGATCGTTTTTTCAAAATTAGTATGAAATCAGGTTCTTTTAAAAACACATCACCTTTCATATTACATAAAGCCTTACAAACTCAAATTGGTACTCTTGCGGAAACTCCTCTCTGGCACACTTTCCCTCCATGGTTATCACCAAAACCATCAGTAGACCTTCACCTCCATAGACCAAATGTGAAGGATCTAAACCATTCTGAAATAAAATCCAAATTTCTCGAAAGACTAAACATGTGTTACTCCAAATACTCAATAATATACACGGATGGTTCTAAGACAGAAAAAGGGGTTGGAGCAGCAATTGTTCACAATAGCAATTCAAAAAATGTCAAACTATCTCAATACAACACTATCTTCACAGCGGAATTACTAGCAATAAAAGAAGCAACCAGATACGCCATTAATATTAAAGACAACAAAAACTCCTTAATAGTATCAGACTCACTAAGTGCGCTGAAAGCCGTCATAACAAATAATCCTAGCCATGCATATCTAAAGCAAATCACAGATCTTCTATACATCGCAAAATCAAGAAATAGAACAATTGCCTACATCTGGATCCCTAGCCACGTGGGGATAAAGGGTAACAACAAAGCTGATCAAGAACCTAAGAAAGCGATTAATAACGGTATACCCATAACAGGGGAAAATCACCCAAGCGACTTCCAAAACAGTCTAACTATTATAAACAGAAATTTGTTCCAACTGGAATGGGATCTAGAAGAAAACAATAACAAGCTCTGGGAGATAAAACCACTAGTGTACCCCCCACTTCACATGCAAAATCTGAACAGAGTTGGAAACACCACGCTAAGAAGACTGGCCACTGGTCACATATACCAGACCCATTCCTACCTTTTGAAAAACGAACCAAAGCCTTTATGTACAAGATGTAACTCTACGTTAACAGTTAAACATATTTTTGAAGCAGAACATTTAGCAAACATAAGAATAAAGCACAATATTCCTTTCACACTAACGCAAATAATAAACACGTATCAATTAAACAAGAATAAAATTCGAAACTATCTAAAAGAACTGGAAATAGAAATTTAAAAGAACATTAGGGCGCCAAATGACCTAAGATGTCGACGCGCCCGATCCCCCAAACATCATCATCGAACTTGCGCAATTAGTGTTCGGCACATTGATTGTTTTTCAAAATAAAAAATTTTGTTTGTTATGGAGGTATAAAATAAAATACAATATTTTTACAATGCAATACAATATTTATTTCAATAAGTTTTTTACATTACATTACAATACATAAAGTTAATATAATTCAGGTGTTTACACATCATATCCTTATTGTCTACTACGGAATAAAAAACTTCACTAGACCATTCGTTGGCCTGTATTCGAAGTCCTTCATTCCTTGACCTGTATTGTAGTAAACTCATGTCCCAGAAATTAAATATTCGTTTTAATACAGATTTTACAAGTGAAAAGAACACATTCGATTATAAGAAGTATTCTATTATATAAGAAGGAGGACATGAGGGGAAACCAAAAGACGGAGTAACCACGAAAACCCACGGACCAGGGTTGCAGCCTGGTGAAGCAAAAGAATTGAAAATTAGAACATTATATATATATATATATATATATATATATATATATATATATATATATATATATATATATATATATAGAAAATACAATATGACATATAAGAATAGAAAATAGTCGAGTTTTAGTAAATAATGTTAATTTGTCTACGCAATATGCACATGCATTTAATTTTTCCCTTTTCTACGGTTTCAACTTTTTAAAACTGTCATAGTTGTGAATGATAACATTTTTTATTTCGAAATTTAACCGCCCATTGTAATCATTTTTTTCAGTTTTTGCCCTAAGGTTTAAAGGTAGCTTTCCTAAAAACTTGGGAAGTAAAAATAGTATGTTTTTTTGCAAGTGTGATTTGTTGAGAAAGTGTGACTGTAAATTACAATTTATTTTAGAGCGGGTGTTGTAGTGATGGTCTAGTTCTCCAAAGGTGTGTTTAATTTTTTTATAAAAAAAAGGTATGTACTTACAAATAGTCCTATAAAATTTAAGACATCAAGTTGAGAATAAAGGTCAACTGTAGGATATTGATTGTTTTTGTTTAAAATGATTTTGAGAATTTTGTTTTGGCATACTGTTAAAACCTGCACTACATTATCATTAAAACCTCCCCAAACTACTACACAATACCTCAAAATTGACTCGACTAGTGAGTTGTATACTATTTATATTTTTTTTTCAGATAGGACATTCCGTAGTTGATAAAATTTATAATAGAGTTTTCTGAGTTTTTCTGAGGTGTCGATAGCATGTTCATTTCAACGAAGATGTTGATCAATGTATAGGCCTAAATATTTAATTTTATTAGTTTTCTGAATATGTGGACAGGTGCAATTATTATTTAGCAATTTACATGATGAGTCGCGAATTTTAATGTCATTTTTTTTGGTTGATCGGCAGCTGTCAAAGAAAATGATAAAAATTTTGTTTTTGATATATTTAGACTAATTTTATTATCACATATCCAGTTATATATGACATTAAGACCCTGTTCTGCCTTCAAGTATGCACCCTCCCAAGTATCGTCCGTAAATATCACTGCAGTATCATCAGCGTAGCAAATAATTGACCCATTCATTATTATGGTTTCTAATTCATTATATAAATCAAAAATAGAATAAGCCCCAAGACTGTCCCTTGAGGAACTCCAGAACTCGCACTCATTGCAGTACTTAAGGTCTCATTATATCGTACTTTTTGTGTTCGATTTGCTAAATAGAACTTAAAGAGTTCTAGCACATTGCCTCTTACCCCAACGCTTTCCAATTTTCTTAGCATCAGGGAAGGGGGAACTGTGTCAAAGGCTTTTGCAGAGTCCATATAGACTGTAAGACATTTTTTATTTTGTTGCATTTTTGATATAATCTCATGAAACCAAAATAATATCGCATCCTCCGTACTTCTGTTTCGTCTAAAACCAAATTGTTCATTAAAAAGGACATTCTGTGAATCGAGAAAATCAACCAGACGTGTCTTTAAAGATTTTTCCCATAATTTTGAAAAGTTACTTAAAAGGAATATTGGTCTATAATTTGTCATTTGGTATGAGTCTCCACTTTTAAAAACAGGAACAACTATGGCGGCTTTCCATTCCACAGGTATTCTAGAAGTTTTAAAGGTTAAATTAATTAAATAGACTAAAGGTTTTAAATGATCAATGACTTTATAAAACAAACCTCAAATGAGTTTTCAACAAAGTTTGTTTCCGATCTTTGTTGAAAACTGATGGCCTTGAATTTTTTGGGAAAAATCTTTCGTTCAGTCTAGACCAGTGATTCCCAAAGTGGTTCAGGTGGACCCCCAGGGTTCCACGGGAGACTCGACGGGGGTCTACGTTGGCGTGAAAAAAAAATGGGGGTTCACAAGTTGTAAGTGGGGGTCCACGAAAATTTATCTGGTTTCGTTAGTAAAGAACAAAAATGTTGGCTTGGCTTTACCTATCAATGTAGGCAGATAATACACTACTCAAAAAAATTAAGGGAGCAAAAAAAATTCCAAATTTTTCGGTGATTTTTGACAGGCTGTATTTCGGTGAAAAATGGTCGTATTGAGACTTTAAAAAAAGCATTTTGAAGCTTTAAGATTCTCATTTTCAGATTTTTTGACTAAAATTTTTTAGGAGCTACGGTTCTCATGCAATTCTAACTGATAGCGCGAAAAAATAATATTGCAAATATCTTGCTTTTTTTTGGTCCACGGGCTTGAAAAAAAAAATTTCAGTTAGGCCGGCATATGGATCAGATAGCCTGTTTATTTAGCATTAATTTCCTTGTTTTAAAACCTCCCTTAATTTTTTTGAGTAGTGTATTTTAAGAAGGTCAGCAAACTTGCATATTCGATATTCAGTACAACGCGCGTCGAGACTTGCAAAGCGCCGCCCGCCCGCCCGCAACGCAACCCGTTCAGACGTGCAAAGGGACGAAATACGACTTGTGCTGTGCTTGCAATCTTGCATGAACTTGTTTGATTCTTCACCAATATAAATACGAATGCCAAGGACAAACGTGACTCATTTGTTTCCGGAATTTTGAAAAGAACAGTGTGAGTGAATCGATGTCAGTGTTTGCCAGTGCCGGAAAAAGTAAGTACCTGCCTATTTGTTATTCATACTTTTAATTTATATTGTAATAATATTATATTTGTTATGTTTTCGTGTAGTAGGTACGTAATAAAAATTAAATACTGAACAGGGCCATTATTCGATACTTCTATAAAAGAACAGAAAGCCGAGAAAGATTGAACTTTTAGTACTTTTTATTATAAAATTATTTATTTACCCGACTGTGGTGATTCACTAAAGGAGAGATATATGATTGACCTGCATGTTTGTACATATTTCAGTGCCCTCGTAGTTGTTAATGCTAAATGACTAAAAATATTTTCATAAATTGTACGTGTCTTTATGTACCACTCGTAACGTACATCAAAGTAATAAATAAATCATTAAAATCTCGGAGTTTTGATGTCAAAATATTCTTTAAAAGTATTTTCTCTTGAATTTACAGAAATGTATCAAAATATAATTAATCAAAAAATATTTTAGATTACATTAAAATAGGTTCAGCCGTTTTGTGAAAACCTCTATATGGGTCTTAGCAGTTTATTGCTTTTAATAATTAAAATCAGTTTTGCCGCCGGCATTTTGGTTTTTTCATTGCAATAATTAATTAATCCTATTTTATTCTGTTAAAATAGCCATATCCTGTTGAAGTCGCCTTATGATTACTAAAACAAACATTTTTTTCTTTACAGGTAGGTAACTGATATGAAACATGGCTGAATCTAAGAAGAAATGTCGACAGTACAGTGTTGATTATTTGAAATTTGGTTTTCTTCCATCAAAGGCAGACAAACGATTGCCCATATGCCTTTTATGCAACAAAGTCTTGAGCAATGACTCTATGAAACCATCGAAGCTCGAAAATCATCTAAGAAGGTGTCATCCTGATAAAATAGGTAAAGATTTAAAATATTTTCAAACATTGAAGGAACAATATGAAAAGAGACCCACCGTGCACAGAATGTTCGTTTCAACGTCTCAAAGTAACGATGATGGCTTGCAGGCATCTTACAATATCTCATTGCTTATAGCGAAATCTGGAAAACCGCACACCATCGGAGAACAGTTAATTTTACCCGCTGTTGAAGAGGTTTTAAAAACTGTTCTGCACAAACCTCCATTTGACGTACTCAAAAGAATTCCTTTGAGTGACAACACTGTACAAAGACGTATTGATGAAATGAGCTCTGATATTGAAAGGTTCTTGTGCAAACAACTCATTTTTCTATTCAACTGGACGAATCAACTTTACCTGGTAATGAAGCATTATTATTGGCATATGTTCGATTTGTTATGGACGAAGAAATCTATGAAGAGCTGCTATTCGCGAAGACTTTGGAGACGGACACTAAAGGCAAATCAATATTTAATGTCCTGAGTTATTTTTTTAAGGAAAAATCGATTCCATTTACAAACATTATTTCGGTGGCAGCAGGTGGAGCTCCTGTCATCTTCGGGCGATATCGTGGATTTATAAGCCATCTTAAAAGAATTATACCAGGAGTAACTGCAATTCACTGTGTCATCCACTGACAATACCTGGTAGCGAAAAATTTGAGTGATAGATTGCACAAATCGCTTCAATTTGTGATTAAAGCAGTTAACAAAATAAGAAGCAATGCGTTGAATATCCGTTTATTTGCACAATTGTGCGACGAAAATGATGAAGACTTCCAACGATTGCTCTTACATATTGAAGTACGTTGGTTGTCGAAAGGTGCACGTTTAACAAGATTTTACTCACTTTTTGAGTCAGTTTTAGAGTTTCTGGAAAGTAAAGATCCAGATTTAAAAGAAAACCTGATCAAATTGAAAGCAGACATTGCGTATTTAACAGATTTGTTCAAAAAATTTAATGACATTAACTTGCAGTTACAAGGGGACAGCCTAAATTTAATAAAAACAAAGGGTGTAATTTCGGCTTTTCTTGGAAATTGAAATTTATGAAGCAAAATATTAGTCGGCGCGAATTCTCCCAGTTTCCAAACTTGTTACAGGCAGAATGTCTCGATGAGGATATTCAGACATACGTTAAACATTTAAATGCCCTGCACGATGACTTCAAAAATAGATTTGAAGATATTTTGACGATGGAAATACCACCATGGATCATAAATCCATTTGATGAAACGGACGTGGCGAATGTGGTATTACAAGAGGAGCTACTCGAGCTTAGCACCAATGAGGAGCTGAAGGTGAAATTTAAAAAAGGCTATCAAACATTTTGGCTGCAGGCAGAAATACCCGAAAAATATCCTGGGCTGTGGGAAATTGCGAGAAAACTTTTGATAGCGTTTCCCTCGTCATACCTTGTCGAAAAAAGTTTTAGTGTCGTTACAAACCTATTAACAAAAAAAAGGAGCAGATTGAACATCACAGAACGGGGAGATTTGCTGTTATTCCTTACAAAACTGAAGCTAAATATTGATAATTTGCTGTCAATCTATCAAGTACATCCCTCCCATTAAAATTATGACTATTTTTTTTTAATTGTTGATTTGCATTATTGAAGTTATGGTACGTTATTAATGTTTAATTTTAATTCTATTAAGTCTGTAATCATATTATTTTAATAAATAGAACACAAGAAAATATATTATTTTTCTTTTTATTTTTACCACTCCGAATTTAGGGTTGGAACTCAGCCACGACGCAAATTTCCATTGTTAGATCTAATCTTCACATTTTTTGACGAGTTTTGGGAATATGGTAGAAATGTAGCAGCAGGGGGTCCACTGAAACCAGTAAAATTTTGAAAGTGGTCTACGAGAAAAAAAAGTTTGGGAACCTCTGGTCTAGACCTTGTGCACGATATTCCAGAATGTTTTGATCAGTACTTTTCGAGATTAGGGGGGGGGGGCAGCGATTTTTTTGCAATTTTTTAATAATAATACAAAGAAAAGAACCAACTGGTGGACAACAGATTTACAGAAAGCGTTAAGGCAAGGAAAAGGGTATGGAAAAAATATCTTAGTACAAATACAATGGCGGACTCCGGAAGGTACGAGGAGATAAGGAAACTAATCAAAACCGCAGTAAAAGAAGCGGAGCAAGAATCTTGGAGAAAATTTGGACAAAATATGAAGGCAAGTTTCAGAGGCAACCAGAAACTATATTACGGAAGACTTAAACAACTAAGACTAAGAAGAAAGACTATAGCATGAGAAATATGATGTACAAAACTGGAAACATAATAACAGATGAAGTCAAGATAATGGACAGATGGAGAGAACACTTTAAGGAAATAACAGAAACAGATATCACAAAGGTACAGGTAACCGAAATAAAAGAAGAAAGAGGGCCTGTAGAATTAACTATGTCCGAAGATGAGGTCAATGATGCCATAGTGAAACTGAAGACCGTTAAAGCAGCTGGAATCGACGAAATCACACCAGAAATGCTGAAAAGCGTGGAGGAAGAGGGAAGAACAGATTTCACCAAGTTGTTAAATAAGATCGTAAAAGAAAAGGGAGTACCCAAGAAATGGAACACTGGTATTATCCTGCCAATTCATAGAAAAGGAGACGTAAGAGATTGCCAAAACTATAGACGCATAACATTAATGAGTCTACCAGCCAAAGTACTCGCTAGAATAATAGAAACAAGAATAAAAGACCAGTTAGAAAACTCTCTAAAAGAAACCCAATATGGCTTTAGAAAAGGCAGGAGTACACAGGACCCCATATTTATATTAAGGCAAAGTAGAGAGAAATGAATAAGTAAAAATAAAGAATTACATATAGCTTTCATCGACTTAGAAAAGGCATTCAATAGAGTAAGACAAGAGGATCTATGGGAAAGGCTACAAAGATGTGGAGTAGACAGAGAAATAACAGAAGTGATAAAATGGTATGTATGATACAACAAAAAATAAGCTAAGAACAAATAATGAAGAGTCAAGAGATTTCGAAATAACAAGCAGCCTAAAACAAGCATGTGTGCTGAGCCCTTTATTATTCGCAATAGTGCTGAACGAGACAGTAAAGAGAGGCAAGCAGAAAATGAGACCGATAATGCCGGGATACTGAAGCATGCAAAAAATAGAAATATCAGAACTACTTTTTTGGACGATATGGCGATAATAGCAGACACAGAAGAAAACTTACAGCACAATCTAAACCAGGAGTTGAATAATATAAATATGAAAATAAATATACAGAAGACGAAATCGATGATAATACAACCAGAGAATAAAAAACACGACATCAGAATAAATGGACGGAGTATAGAACAAGTTGAACAGTTCAAATACCTAGGATCAATAATAGAAGGAAGCGGAAAACTGGAAAAAAAAATAAACGATAAAATAGCAAAAGTAGAAAGAATATACAATGGTATAAGGAGAACATTCCTTGAAAAAAGAGAAATAACAGTAGATATGAAGATTGAGGTAGTTAAAAAAATAGTAAACCCCACATTACTATACGGTAGTGAAACATGGACCCTCACAAGAAAGGACAAGAGTAGAATAAATGCAACGGAAATGAGATTCCTGAGAAAAATAGGTGAAAAATCAAGAAGGGACAAAATCAGGAATGAAATATTGAGAAACAAATTCAAAATAAAACCTGACAACTGGTATGGCTGGGACATATACACCAGATGACGGAAAAAAGTCTAACAAAAAGAATATATGAGGCACGAGTTCAGGGAGCAAATAGAAGAAGAAGAAGACCTAGGAGGACATGGCAAGAGGAGGCAAGGAAGACTGCCCAGGAGAGAAATATTCAGTGGAGTGTAATTAAGAATCTGACACAGAATAGAAAGGAGTGGAAGAGGCTGATCAACTCAACTCCACAGTCTTACACCTCACGGTAGAAAGACTTAGGAATAAGTAGGTCAGTAAGTAAGTAAGTAACAAAGAAAAGTGTGCGCAAGTATTACATTACATATATTTTTGAACTCGTGTTTTCACAAGCTTTCATTTGATATCCCACTCGATGACCTGGTTAATTTTTCTTTTCACTTCTTATTTTACCCACCAAAACTAATCCTTTAAGTCAAAATTTAACTTTAAAAATTATACGGATCTGATGGGGCTATCAATTTTATTTTATTTTATTTTTTATTTATTTATTTTACGGGCAAACCCATTTTATACATAGTTTCTACAGAAATTATAATAATACAAGAATTATAACAATATAATAACAACAACAGCAAATATCCTCACAGAACTCAGTGGACTGTCAACAGTTTTTTTACAAGTTTTTAAAACAGGTTAAAAAAAATCGTTTCGTTTCACCGGCGCCATTAGTGATTCTAGTGATCGGCGAGAATAGGCCATAGTTACATCTATCGTACTTCGGAGCGAAGAGTAAGTGGACCCTTGTTGATCTTGGTGGAACACATTTTGGGTCCACTACTCTTTATGTTGCAGATACTAGCAGGACGATAGAATATTTAAAAATACAACAGTATGCCGATGACTCTCAATTGTATATGTCATTTCCTCTAAATAAGTTACGCACTTCTTTAGTATATTTTAATAAGGACCTAAATAATGTATATAATTTTTGTAATGATCATAGGCTCAAACTTAATGCACAGAAGTTTTTTTATGCCGTTTAACGGTAATAAAAGTACACTTTTTGATACCCTTAAACCCTCTATTGATAATACTCTTTTGCCTTTAATTCATAAAGCCAAAGTATTAGGAGTAATTTTCGACAAATCTCTTTCATTCCAATCACATTTCAATAATAAATTAAAGGCTGCTTATATTCGTTTAAAAAAAAACTGTATAATCTAAGGAATCTTCTGCCATCAAAAACCAAATATTATTTGTGCAACAGCTTGATCTTATCTTTATTTGATTATGCTGATGTTGTGTATGGCGACTCTTTGTCAGCCCAGTATGCTAGATTAATCCAAAAAAATGCAAAACTGTTGTATGCGCTTCTCTTTTAACGTTTCATTCAGAAATCGAATCACACCATATTTAGATAACAGCCACATTTTAAATACGCAAAATCATAGAAGGCATTATTTGTATAATTTTGTCTATCAAATTTTTAAATTTGGACAACCCCAATATCTCAGAGAACAATTTAGTGTTATTCTGCGTCCGCACGATACGAGAAATATTAATTCTTTTAGAGTTCCTTAACACAGGAAGAGTGCCTTTCAAAAGTCCTTCATTTTTGTTGCTATCCATTTATGGAATACTTTGTCACAAGAGGTTAAACAATTATCACCAGGCAAGTTTTCTTCCTATGTAAAACACCAACTTATTAACCAGCAAAAGAATTTTAAGTTGGCGTAATATTTATCTACTTCTTTGTATATAATTTTTTGGGTTCCTTTTAGAGTTGGTACCACTTGCCTACCATATCATATTATGCAAAATTTATTTTGTTTATACATATACATCTCCCCGCGCATCCGCCACCCTTTCGCTGCGTACTCGCCGATCCCTCTTTGCGCTCTGCTATTTTTAGAATTTTTAGTCTTTTTACAATTAGTTTTTTATTTATTTTTAATGTATATGTTCGCTACAGGGTGGCATTACACAAGCCCAAATAGTGAAGGGCTTGTGGTATCGGTTATTTATAGTCGCTGTGCCATCCTTTTTGCCGTATTTCGAGCAAATTTAATTCTGTCACTTTATTAATTTGTAAATATCGGCAAATAAACGACGTTGAATTTGAATTCGAATTTGAATTTTAGGATTTATCAAACTCAGAAGATCGGAGCAGTTTATATGACCATTTACAAATCGAAATAAGAAACTTTTCTACGTCTTAAAAGCAATTGCGGCTAGAGTCTTCGAAGCAGGTCCCCATAGGCAGTGATGTTCCACTTAAATTTGTAAGAAACATATCTAGCATACTTCTTCTGTACCCTTTCAATACCCTCAATATGTATAGCATATGAAGGCCACAATACACATGACAGATACTCTATAGAAGATCTTACCAAGGCCTTATACAAAGTCTGGAAATCCCTAGTATTCCTAAAGACGAAGCCAAGGAGTTTTAAACATTTGTTAGCAATAAAGTCATAGTGAATATTTCTATATTAGTGCCAAATTTCAACTTTCTGTGTCAAATAGTTTCAGAGAAAATCGGGTGTGACGGATAGCCAGACAGGCAGACACACATTTTTTTGTTGCCTTTTAATACATAGACATTCTGTCTTCTTTATATAGCCCCCTCAGGGGCTAGGGGAATCCCAGGATTCTCCTAGTACGGGCATTGACGATCCCGAGGTACCTGAGTCATGTTGTGCTGTCTTGTGTTGTCCAGATTATATGTAACAAAAACGCAATCTTAAGGTGTTTACCGTGCCGAGAAGATGAATGGCTCAGCGTTTATGAGTCGCAAACGGTTCCCCCGGATACCGGGCGCCCTCCGGGTGTAAGTAGCCTTGCTGTGGCATCCAGGCTCTGCCGCAGTCGACCATTCTTTCCTAGGATACTCGTGGGAACACTATGTCACAAAATAATAATTATACTAGTGATAATGGCAGGGTGCTGAGGAGGCGGACCCCTGTCGTACAAACAGCTACAGCACCCCCACAACAACAACAACAACGACAAACGATCCAACCAACCGCCTCAGCTGAAACTACTCCCGATAGTTTTACCAGATCCGACATTGTAGGAGATGGAAATTGCCTTTTCCGTGCAGTTAGCTTACACTTATATGGCCACCAAAACCATCATGAAAGACTCCGAGAGGCTGCTCTAAGATATATACAACAAAACTGGTCGGAACTTAACACATTTTCATTAATTGGGGACGACGATATGAAAGACTTTAATAACTACTATAACTATATGAGGAAAAATGGCACCTATGGAACGAGCCTAGAGATACTTGCCCTCTCGGAAACCCAGAATAGCAACTTTCATATCTTCTCAAAACAACGAAGAACAAGAGATACAAAAATAACTTTTAGGGACAAGCCAACAATAATAAGCACAAGAAAACACACCGAAACTATTTACCTTCTACTAACAGGCAACCCAATGTCGGGACACTTTGAGCTTCTGACACCACAAAACACTAAAAACATCCCAAACAACAGTAGACCAATAAAAGAAGCATCGGGCGAGCGACGTAACGGTCGAGGACGTCGCGGGAAATGGCAGCTCGACCAAAACGATGAAGACCGGGCAACTGACAATGGACCTGCCAAAAGTGTTGTGCCGGCGAGTAAACCGACACCCACCAAGGCGGGAAAGTCAAGGCAACGCATGAGTTATACTACAGGAACAAACGAACACACCATGCGTTGCTTTGATAAAAGCACAAGTCCTGACAAAGAAACCACTGAGAAGGGAATCACTCGCCGCCTAGACCCACCACCATCAATCCCAAACGCAACCGACGAAGTATTTAATCAAAAACTCCCGCAACGACAAAGAAATCCCAACAGCACAAAACCAAAATTCAAACGGCAAATAAGAATAGAAAACCAAATCAACAACATCAGGAGATATCTAGGACACCTTACCCAGTTTATCAACGGGAACGTGTCCAAACGAGTCACGCAGAGTATCAACAAGATCAAGTCCGGGTCTCCCAACAGAACACTGCCAGAAATCCTGGATACTCTGAAACAAAAATTATCCGTATATGCCGCAAGACTTCGTAGATACAAAGAACCAAATGAGAGGAAAGATACCAACAACCTCTTCCGAAGAAGCCAAACACAGTTCTACCGGAAAACTATGCACAGCAAACAGACAGCGGTGACCGAACCATCAAACAAACAAGAACTCGCAGATCATTGGAAAAGTATCTGGTCAGAACCCAAACTACCCAATAATAACACCCCCTGGATCAAAGCCAAAGAAGGCAAAGATAATCATGTGATAGAACAGGAAAATTCCACATTAACTACTGTGGGACCAAAGAGCATGATGAGGCGCCTGGATGCAAGAAGTTCCGGAGGTAGAATGGCCCCCCGTTCGGATCTCCGGGTAGGGGCTGGTTCGGAGGCGTCGACTTGCAGACATCATAATTTTAAGATAGATTTTTGCAACATACGAGGTATAAACTCGAATATAAATTCAGTGCATCAACACCTGCAATCAGATAAACCTCATGTACTCGCTCTATGTGAAACCAAGGTCAGTCCATCGACCAGCACGGTCAACTATCTTTATCCTGGGTACGACTTCTATTCCCGATTTAGGCGTAACTTTGGAATCTGTCTTTTTGTCAGAAGCGACGTCTCTTGTCAACGAGAAGAAGCTCTGGAGCCCCCAAACTTTGATGTTATGTGGTTAAAAATAACGACTCAACAAACCACAAGGTTCATCTGTATCGACCACCAAGTGATACCAATTTTCGAACACTTTTCGCTTCTCTTGCAGACACCATCGATCATTTACAAAGTAACTATCCAAGTGCCGAAATTGCCATCCTGGGCGACTTTAATGTCCACAATATCAACTGGCTCAAATATTCAAATACTACCGACGAACAAGGTCGTGAAGCTGAATCATTCTCAATCAGTTATGGCTTAACTCAGCTTATTGACGAACCAACACGGATCCCTGATCGAGACGGGGAGTTCGCCAGTCTTCTTGATCTGTTTTTAACCACCAATCCGGAGATTTACACGGTCACCGTAAATCCGCCGTTAGGTTCTTCCGACCATAAACTGCTTTCGACATCGAGTATCCTGCCAATCAGTGACAGAGAGGCGCCTAGGCCGCGCAAGATTTGGCACTACAAATCTGCTAAATGGGAAGATGTCATGGAATACTTTCGAACTTTCTCTTGGATGGACGTTTGTTTTCGATCCGATAACCCATCTGACTGCGCCAGGGAGGTCTCCGATGTTATTTTGGCTGGTATGGAAGCTTACATCCCTTTTTCGAAGAAATGCTCCTCCAACGGCAAGCCTTGGTTCGACCGAAAATGCAAAGAAGCTGTTGCTTCTAAACATATTGCCTACCGACAATGGCGTGAAAATCCTAACACCTTAAATCGAAACATCTTTGTTCATGCCCGGAACAGATGCAAGGGAATTATCGACGAAACCAAGGAGGCACACAATCAACGAATTAGAAACAAACTTCTCGCTTGTCCCAACAATTCCAGGTCCTTTGGGCAGTCGCTAAGGCAGTTAGTCAAAACTTCACCAAATCCACGATACCACCACTCACACGGCCAGATAATTCCATTGCAACCACACCTGTTCAGAGAGCGAACTTGTTGGCTGAACTCTTTGCTTCACATTCTACTGTCGATTTCCAAGGAAAAACACCACCTACTATTCCCATATTGCAGTCAAGGATGCCCGATGTTGTCTTCAGACAGCGCATCATAAAGCGTATTTTAATGAAGCTAGACACCAAGAAGGCTTCTGGCGCTGACGGAATACCTGCCATAGTTCTCAAAAACTGTGCAAGGGAACTAACACCAGTTTTCTGTAGACTTTTTAACCTATCCTACAGAAAGGGAATATTTCCGTCCTGCTGGAAATGTGCCACGGTTCAGCCGATACCTAAAAAAGGTAAGAAGACCTTGCCAAATAACTACCGACCAGTTGCACTGCTTTCAATAATATCGAAAGTCATGGAAAAGGTTATCAATGAGCATCTTCTAAAATATCTTGAACGATTCAATATTATTAGCGATCACCAATATGGTTTTCGTAAACATAGATCAACAGGAGATCTTCTGACTTATGTAACACATGTTTGGAACAACGCAATTGAACACTTTGGAGAATCTCGAGCGGTTGCTCTTGACATATCCAAGGCATTCGACCGTGTTTGGCACGATGGACTGTTGGCTAAGTTGCGCTCTTATGGTATGTCTGAAAGGTTCTGTTTGTGGCTCTCATGTTTCCTCAGAGAGCGTTCTTTACGAGTGGCGGTCGACGGATTTCTTTCTAACACCCTCACTATCAACGCCGGTGTGCCCCAGGGCTCCATACTGTCTCCTACTCTCTTTCTGATTTACATTAACGATCTGCTGGAAAAGACCGGGAATCCAATCTATAGCTTTGCAGATGACAGTACGCTTGTCTCTTCATTCACCTTGAACGCTCGGACATCGGCTGCTCAGGTGAATATCCGCAGACAGCAGGAGGTCGTTCAACTTAACAAAGACCTGGAAGAAATTCTATCTTGGGGTGACAGTAACCAAGTGGAATTTAACGCTACAAAAACCCAAGCGGCAGTTTTTTCTAAAAAAGTTAACGTTGCTGAACCCGACATAGTTGTGTCGGGGCACTCCATTCCTCTAGCATCGTCGCTCAGTTTGTTGGGCGTTAGTTTAGGAGCAAATATGTCTTGGCATGAACATGTTGCAGGCATAGCAAGGAGAGCTTCTCAAAAATTGGGAATATTATTTAGAACCAGAAAGCTTTACACTCCACAGCAACTGTTAATTCTTTACAAAGCCCAAATTCAACCAACTATGGAATACTGCTCCCACGTTTGGGGCTCCGCTCCCAAACATACACTGCATTTGTTGGATTCTGTTCAGAGAAGAGCGGTCCGTCTGATTGGGGACCCGGAATTGACCGGCGGCCTTGATTCGCTGGAACATCGAAGAACGGTTGGCGACTTGAGTCTGTTCTACAGGTATTTTCATGGAAAGTGTTCGAAGGATGTAGCCCGCTTAATTCCTCCCAAAGCGGTGCATGTTAGAAATACACGTCGCGCTGGTGCTTCGCATCCGTATGAGGTTCAGCTTGTTACTCCGCGTACGACGCTTTTCAAGCAATCTTTTATATGGAGAACGTCATCCCTTTGGAATAATTTGCCCAGCGCTGTGTTTCCCACCGAGTACAATTTACAGCGATTCAAGAACAACGTGAATCGCTTTTTCCGCACTCGTGCCGCTCCTGGAGCGCTTTAGGGACTTCCCTGCAGCACGTGTGCTAGACCAATAAAAAAAAAAAAAAAAAAAAAAAAAAACACGGACAGACGCCGAAGTGATTTTATAAGTATTTCGTAAGGAACACTAAAAAATATGAATATAAATAAACGATATTAATAAATAAAACAGATTTTATGTACCTACTTGTAGTCAGTTTTACACCAGATGGGTTTCATATTTATATTTAGGAATGACGAACGTCATTAAATTAAATGAGGTAATTTATCATTTCTAAAAAATCCCTTAAGTGTCAAATACTTGCATAATTTCGAAATAATACAGTAAATACTCGAATAAGTAATGCTGGGTAAATATTACGTAATGCAACTAACAGCCTAGCAGTTAAAGTCTGTTTGTTTGGAGTTGATAGCACACAACATGGGTTATAAACATTAAATATCATAAACCACAAGCGTCCGAAATTTCTCTACCAATTATTTGCATTTCTAGTTTTATTCACCTTTATTTGTGCCACATTTTTCTAAAACATATTTTATTACATGCCTTCTAAACTTTACAATAAGCTATATAAATCAAAGCATTTCAAAATTTATTTTAATAGGTAAATGATGAAACTAAAAATCTTATTTATCAGCTGTACAAGTACGAAATGCGGATTTCAGAGAACAGATGGTGCACCAATGCAGTTTGTGCTATAAAAATTTGACACTGCGCCATTTTCTTGTGTCATCAACAAGTGTCAGACTCGCACGAGTGATAAATTGGAAAAGTGTGTGCATAGTGTTGTATTGTTGTGTTCAATATGTCGAAATTTATACCGAACAAAGAGCATTCGCGGACAGCATTAATTTTTTATTTTCATTTGAAGAAAACTGCTGTTGAATCATACCGATTACTTCGAGAAGCTTATGGTGAACATGCTCCATCGCAAGATACGTGTGAACGATGGTTTCGGCGTTTCAAAAGTGGTGACTTCGATGTTGCCGACAAGGAACGTGGAAAACCGCCAAAAAAATACGAAGATGAGGAATTGCAAGCATTGTTGGACGAAGATGATTCGCAAACACAAAAACAACTCGCCGAGCAATTGGGCGTTAGTCAACAAGCTGTTTCCAATCGGCTACGAGAGATCGGAAAGATTCAGAAGACCGGTAGATGGATACCATACGCTCGGTACAAAAGAAAGTCGTTTTCATCGTATAGTTACAGGGGATGAAAAGTGGATTTATTTTGAGAATCCCAAGCGCAAAAAATCATGGTTAGATCCAGGCGCACCATCCACATCGACCGCAAGACCGAATCGCTTTGGCAGAAAGACGATGCTCTGTGTTTGGTGGGACCAGAGGGGCGTAGTCTATTATGAGCTGTTAAAACCTGGGGAAACGGTTAGTACTAAATATTACCAACAATAGTTGATCGATTTGAACCGTTCGCTGCTTGAAAAAAGGCCAGAATACCGAAAGAGGCAACACATTTTTCTTCATGACAACGCTCCATCACATACGGCAAAACCAGTTCGCAATACGTTGGAAGCACTCAGCTGGGAAATTCTACCCCATGCGGCTTACTCACCAGACTTAGCTCCTTCTGATTACCACTTGTTTGCATCGATGGGTGCTGATGAGCAGCGCTTTGGTTCGTACGAAGATGTGAAAAAATGGCTCGATGAATGGTTCGCAGTAAAAGGGGAAGATTTTTACTGGCGTGGTATTCACAAATTGCACGAGAGATGGGAAAAATGTATAACAAGCGATGGAGCATACTTCGAATAAAGCACTTTTTATCATTCTTCCGAATTTAACATGTTTTTTTTAGAAAAAAAAATCCGCATTTCATACTTGTACACCTGGTATATGTTAAAGGCATCAATTAACAATTATTAAGAACTAGAAATCTACAGTGTTATAAAGCTTAATGATAATAGGGATTAGGATTTTAGCAGTTACTGGAATATAATTAACCAAAGTACGAGTACTTATCTGTAGGTAGGTGCCTAAGTACCTAAGTATGCAATAAAAATATTCTCTGTAAGTAAAAAAAAATAAAGCAAAAACCTATAATATGCTTAGTTCAAATCAGAACAGTAATGGCTTCAACTTTCAGTTTTGCTCCTGTCAAACTTCGCAGAGTCTGTAAATCTGCATTTTCCTGGCGATAAAATCTAATAATACTTAAGGTCCTCGATACCCTAGTGTATCAACATCCAACAAGCCAAGTCCAAACCTATGCCAACATGACAGGAGTTGGATCAGCAACTATTTATAGATTTCTCAAAGAAAGAAAACGCGGTCCTTGAAACAAACCTCAGAATTACAAAGGAAAGGAGCCCTTAGAGGTCGATGAAGACTTTAAGAACACAATAAGAAGAAAAGTACACCATTTTTTTTTATTAAAAATGAAATTCCTACACTACATAAAGTTTCGCAAAAAATCAGAGAAGATCAGGACCTACCAGATTTTGAAAAATGAAAATTCTGGAAAATCTTTCATAACCTGAATGTTCGTTGGGAAAAACACAATAGAAAATCTGTTCTTATCGATAAAACAGAAATAATTTGTAGGAGAAGAGAATAAATAGAGCAATCAGAAAATTTCGAGCCGAAGAAAGAGATATTTTTTATTTAGATGAGACTTGGGTTAATGAGGGACACACAGTGAAAAAATTCTGGATTGACAAAAGCATTAAGAGTGCCAAACAAGTTAGGCAAATTAGAGCACATACGGATAGTGAAAACGGATTTCTCGACGGTGGCTTGTTGGAATTCGAATCAAAGTCAACTAAAGATTACCATGAGGAGATGACGGCCGATGTTTCTGAGAAGTACTTCCAACAAATGATTGATATACCAGCAGAATCAGTTATAGTATCAGACAATGCCCGATACCATTCTAGATTATTAGAACGACTCCCGACAAATTCAGGTAAAAAAGCGGATATTCTTCAATGGATAAGCGACAAAAATCTCAAACATAAAGATAGTATGTTAAAGGCGAAACTTCACAAAATTGAGAAGCAAAATAAGGCACAGTTCAAGAAGTACGCAGTCGATGAGATGGCAAAGGAACGGAATATCACAGAGATTAAATTACCTCCATATCCATATTGCAATTTTTTTTTATGGGTCTAGCATACGTGTTGTAGGGAAGTCCCTAAAGCGCTCCAGGAGCTGTACGTGTGCGGAAAAAAAAAAAAAAGCGATTCCCGTTGTTCTTGAATCGCTGTAGATTGTACTCGGTGGGAAACACAGCGCTGGACAAATTATTCCAAAGGGATGATGTTCTCCATATAAAAGACTGCTTGAAAAGCGTTGTACGCTTAGTCACAAGCTGAACCTCATGCGGATGTGAAGCACCAGCGCGACGTGTATTTCTAACATGCACCGCTTTGAAAGGAATTAAGCAGGCTACATCCTTCGAACACTTTCCATGAAAATACTTGTAGAACAGACTCAAGTCGCCAACCGTTCTTTGATGTTCCAGCGAATCAAGGCCGCTGGTCAGTTCCGGGTCTCCAATCAGACGAACAGCTCTTCTCTGAACAGAATCCAACTAATGCAGTGCATGTTTGGGAGCGGAGTCCCAAACATGGGAGCACTATTCCATAGTTGGTCGAATTTGAGCTTTGTAAAGAATTAACAGTTGTTGTGAAGTGTAAAGCTTTCTGGTTCAAAATAGTATTCCCAACTTTTGAGAAGCTCTCCTTGCTATGCTTGCAACATGTTCATGCCAGGACATATTTGCTCCCAAATTAACGCCCAACAAATTGAGCGACGATGTTAGGGGAATGGACTGCCCCGACATAACTATGTCAGGTTCAGCAACGTTAACTTTTTTAGAAAAAAACTGCCGCCTGAGTTTTTGTAGCGTTAAATTCCACTTGGTTACTGTCACCCCAAAATAGAATTTCTTCCAGGTCTTTGTTAAGTTGAACGACCTTCTGCTGTCTGCGGATATTCGCCTGAGCAGCCGATGTCCGAGCGTTCAAAGTGAATGAAGAGACAAGCGTACTGTCATCTGCAAAGCTATAGATTGTAGATAGTATGGAGCCTTGGGGCACACAGCGTTGATAGAAATCCGTTGAGTGCCACTGGTAAAGAACGCTCTCTGAGGAAACATGAAAGCCACAAACAGAACTTTTCAGACATACCCTAAGAGCGTAGCTTAACCAACAGTCCATCGTGCCAAACACGGTCGAATGCCTTGGATATGTCAAGAGCAACCGCTCGAGATTCTCCAAAGTGTTCAGTTGCGTTGTTCCAAACATGTGTTGCAGAGTCATACTGGTGATCGCTAATAATGTTCAATCCTTCAAGGTATTACAGAAGATGCTGATTGATAGCCTTTTTCATGATTTTCGATATTATTGAAAGCAGTGCGACTGGTCGGTAGTTATTTGACAAGGTCTTCTTGCCTTTTTTAGGTATCGGCTGAACTGTGACACATTTTCAGCAGGAAGGAAATATTCCCTTTCTGTAGATCGGTTGAAAAGTCTGCAGAAAACTGGTGTTAGTTCTCTCGCACAGTTTTTGAGAACTATGGCCGGTATTCCGTCGGCGCCAGAAGCTTTTTTGGTGTCTAGCTTCATTAAAATATGTTTTATGATACGCTGTCTGAAGACAATGTCGGGCATCCTTGACTGCACTATGGGAATAGAAGGTGGTGTTTTTCCTTAAAAATCAACAGTAGAATATGAAGCAAGAGTTCAGCCAATCTTTTTACTTTGTCAACAGGTGTTGTTGCAATAGAATTATCTGGCCGTATGAGTGGTGTTATAGTGGATTTGGTGAAATTTTGACTAACTGGTTTAGCGACTGACCAAAACGACCCGAAATTATTGGGGCCAGGAAGAAATTTGTTTCTAATTCGGTTATTATGTACCTTCTCGGTTTCGACGATAATTTCTCTGCATCTGTTTCGGGCACGAACAAGGATGTTAGGATTTTCACGCCATCGACGGTAGGTAAAATGTTTAGAAGCAAGAGCTTCTTTGCATTTTCAGTCAAACCAAGGATTGCCATTGGAAGGGCGTTTCTCCGAAAAAGGGATGTATGTGAGTATCCATTCTAACCAAAATAACATCGGAAACCTCCTTAGTTCAGTCAAATAGGTCGTCGGATCGAAAACAAACGTCTAACCAAGGGAAAGTTCTTCGCATTTAGTAGATTTGTAATACCAAATGTTGCCCAGTTTAAGGCCTCTCTGTAACTGTTTGATAGGATACTCGACGTCGAAAGCAGTTTATGGTCGGAAGAACCTACAGTGACAGTTTAAATCTCTGAATTGGTGGTTAAAAACAGATCAAGAACACTGGTGAACTCTTCATCTGGATCAGGGATCCGTGTTGGCTCGTCAATCAGCTGAGTTAAGCCACAACTGATTGAGAATGTTTCAGCTTCACGACCTTGTTCGTCGGTAGTATTTGTGTACTTAAGTCAGTTGATGTTGTGGACATTAAAGTCACCCAGGATGGTAATTTCGGCATTTGGATAGTTAATCTGTAAATGATCGATGGTATCTGGAAGGCAAGTGAAAAGTATTCGAAAGTTAGTATAACTGGTGGTCGATGGAGGTAGCAGATAAACTTTGTGGTTTATTGAGTATTGAGAGCGAGTACATGAGGCTTATTTGATTGCAGGTGTTGTGCACTGAATTTATGTTCGAGTTTAAGCCTTGTACCCGGAGATCCAAAAGGGGGGCTATTTAACCTCCAGAATTTTTTGTATCCAGGTGCCTTATCATGTTTTTTGGTCCCAAGGTCCGGGGACATCGGCACAGCCACGAAACGTTAAGCAAATTCAGGCAGCCTAAGCCGATGCGATAGTATCACACGGGCGATGCCTGGTGGGATCTGAGCATCTACCATCTAAGTTGTTCTTTTAGTCGCCTTTTGCGACAGGCAGAGCGTGCTGGGGAGATATAATATCCCGCTACCCTACCAGGAAGCGGGATAGCATGTAGGTTATATTTAAAATAATCTTTGTTCCTTGCAAAGTTGTAGAATAGTTTACTGAATTTTCAGCACTCTATGAGGCAAGCAAAGGTGTGGTTGATTCAATTCTAATGGGAGATGACAGCATGGTTCTGTACCACAACCTCTTGTGTAACCAATAAAATTATATCGGACAATCAAAGCAATACATATGATTCTGTTGCCTCTTGCCAGAAACTTTTGGACCTTATTAGGTGGCTAGGAATAATTGAAATATTCTCCGACAGCACTTAAAGCACTTGATTGCAGCCGTTGTTCATCTAAAACAGTATGAAACTCTCAAAGAGCCCGAAAAAACTTTGGAAGTATGAACAAAGTTAATTGCATCTGGATCCTGGGACAAACAGTGCTTGAGGAAAATGAGTTTGCTAACGGACTAACAAAGAAGAGTTCAAAATCAGGACTTCATGGGACCAGAGCCTCCTTTAGGCAATGCCCATGAAACAGCGGAAAAGATAACATCAAACTGAGTGGAGGAAAATGCCAACAAACACCAAGCAGA
The DNA here is from genome assembly GCA_019049505.1 of Pachyrhynchus sulphureomaculatus. Lineage (NCBI taxonomy): Eukaryota > Metazoa > Arthropoda > Insecta > Coleoptera > Curculionidae > Pachyrhynchus > Pachyrhynchus sulphureomaculatus. The sequence continues at coordinate 856,117 of CM032450.1, forward strand.
CTATCAGGTTTCACATAGGCAAAAACATGCACAAATTGTCCGATGAAACCGACAACAAGAGACTAATTATTGAAAATAGGCAGAAATGTTTAGTGGGTCTGTACACTGGCCATTGTAGACTAATGCACACGGGCTTGCACAAACAGCCGAATGCCGGTCATGTAGGGATGGTGAAAAACGGCTAAGCACGTGCTATGCAACTGCTCCGCAGTCAACAGAATCAGGTTTTTTTACTTTTGGTAGAGAAACCATATCACCAAAAGACCTGAAAAACGTCTCACTAACCCCAATAATTTGCTGCTTAGGGAAATCTAAAATGTAAATGTGAGCGTCAGCAGATCGAACAGTCGTATAAGAGGGCTAAAAAACCCTCTCAGAAACCTAAACCTACTAAGTATATACGTTTTATTATTATTAGGCTGTTATTTAATTACAGGAGAAGAGAGATAAAAATTTTGAATGTTGATGAATGGTTTATTTTAGTATCAATCAAGCGAACGCCCTCGGCCTTAAAAAATGAGTCTCATTCAGGGGTCAGTCCCTACAAACGAGAAAGTAAGGAAGTAAAAAACAGATTTTGAACAAAAAGGGGAAAATACACAAGATATTAAACGCATTTAAATAAATTAAAGTATAATTTATAAATATAGAACAAAACTCTAAAATAACTCAATAGAAATGGCGGAAATTTTCGTTTCTTTAAATTAATGCTTTGGAATATGGTGAAGATTAGTTTATGAAACTTAGAGTTGCAGCATTATAAGTATATATTTAATTTTTTTTTTTTCTCAAAAACGTTAGGTCGATTGCTACCACTAGAAACCATAAGAGGGTGTTTTTTATCCACTTAGCCATAAAAATGACATCATTCAAAAAATTCTTGGATGTCAAATTACTGTTGCTACTTTGAATTGTTGTGGCTGTTACTTGTTGGAAATTCATAACGAATGTAACGAAAGACTGATTTTGTCAAATTTCCACTTTATTTAGTTTCACAGAAAGTGTATCACGCGTTTCGCTATACTATAGCTTCGTCTGTTATACAATGAGATTTGAATTTTTTCGGTTTTCTTTATTGAATTTAAGTTAGGCTATGCCTCTTACTTATATTTATGACAGATTATATTCCTATACTACTTAACCTAGGTTCTATACAGTAATCCTAATTAACTTAACCTAGGACATTGGAATTTAAAATACATTTGTTGACTAATCTAACTTAACTAGAGCTTAATTCTAAACTAATCTAGAACTTAATTCTAAACTTAATCTAGGTTACAATCTTCATGGGGGTGGGGGAGGGCCATCGTCTTCGTCGGATATGGGGTCAGAAGGTCTTGGATAGTGATGGCGGGCGTTGGCGGGCACGTGGAATGCGCTCCTTATGGTGGCGTTTGGGTGTTGTAGCGCCTTTGCGAAGAACTTGATGTTGGTGGACCTCATGTGTGCCTTGATTGTTGGCACACCGAGGTCTCTATGCAATTGACGGTTTCGGACGAACCATGGGGCTCCCGTGATCATCCTCAGGGCCTTGTTCTGTACTGCCTGAAGTTGAGCTCTGCGTGTCTTGGTGAGTTTAGACCAAGTAGGGCAGGCGTGTGTGAGTCCTGCCCTCACGATGGTTTTATAAATTAGCAGCTTGATTTTTGGTTGCAACTTACTGGACCGGCTGATGATTGGGTACAGCTTGCCCAGTAGTTGCTTGGCTTTCCTTGAGGCAGCACAGACCTGGTCTTTCCAGATGAGGTGTTTGTCATACTGGATTCCCAGGTACTTGATGGTGGTTGCCCATTGGATGCGGGATCCCTGGAGCTGGAGTTGTCTATAAGGAGTGCCGTTGCCTTTGGCGAAGACGATGGCCTGTGTCTTACATGGGTTTAGCTGGATCTTCCATCGGTCGAACCAGGGGGCGAGGACGTTCAGGTGGCGCTGCAATCTACTGGTGATGATTCTGTAGCTGCTGGATTCTGCTATGATGGCTGTGTCGTCAGCATACAGGAGTAGGGTAGTCTGATCCGTTTTTGGAATGTCGGCTGTGAAAATGTTAAAGAGGTGGGGGGAGAGAGACGGAGCCTTGAGGGACTCCGGCTCTAATGGCCTTGACTTCGGAGGTGGCGTTATCGACTCTGACTTGGAATGTTCTGTCAGAGACGAAGGATTGAATGAGTTTGTTAATGAAAAGGGGGTAGCCGTGTCGGATCAGTTTCAGAATGAGGCCTTCGTGCCAGACTCGGTCGAAGGCCTTTGCTACATCGAGAAACACAGCTCCAACTTTGTGACGTTTGTTGAAGCTGTTGGAAATGGTTTGGGCGAGTTTCGTGGTGTGATGGATGGTGCCATGAAGGGGCTGGGAGCCATACTGTTCGTCAGGGACAACACGGAGCGCTGTGGACTTTGCTCTGACGATTTCGAGGATGACTTTTTCAGCTATCTTGCCAAGGCCTGGAAGTAGGCTGATTGGCCGATAGCTGCTTGCCTCGTGGGATGGAGAGCCTGGTTTTTTGATCATAATGACCTCAGCTTTTTTCCAGTAGAGTGGAAAATAGCTGAGTCTCAGTATGCTGTTAATGATATTGGTGGCTTCTGAGATCTGTTTCTTGGGGAGTTTTTTGAGGGCTTTATTTGAGATTTTATCATGACCTGGGGCTTTTCGGATTGAGGTAAAACGAATGATCTCATTAACAGCAGAGGGGGTTGTGAAATACGTATTGCGAGGGGGCTGGGCAAGATTTAGGGTCTGTATGGTTGTAGCGACCCTAAGATCACGGGCTGGGTCGGGATGGGCAGGAGTGTTAGGAGAAAACTGTTCCTCTAGCAGATCTGCCAGAAGGTCAGCCTTCTCCTGGGTTGTGGAGGCTGTGGTGCCGGCGTGGGTGAGGGCTGGAATGGACCTTGGCTCGTCATTGGAAAGGGCTTTTGCCATTTTCCAAAGAGAACAGTCCTGGGTAGTGAGGGATTCTACTTTGGACTCCCACCTGCTGCTGTGGAATTCAGCAAGTGAGTCTTTCACCTGCTGCGTTGCTTGATTTGCGAGCCTTTTGAGGCGGGGGTCTCCCGTCCTGAGGGCTCTTCTGAGCAGCCGGTTTTTATCCCTGATCTGCTCTTTGATAGCTGGGGGTAGTCTACCTTGAGAAGAGACTGGTTGGGTTCGTGACGTTGTGGCCTGGCCAAGGGCTGTCTGGATATCAGCAGTCAGTTTATTGACTGCCGAATCCAGATCCTGGGTTGTGGAAATTTTTGGGATGAGACCCGTGGTCGCCAGGAGGCGTTGGTAGTGGTCCCAGTCTGTGCTGGAAGTGGTGACTGTGGCATTCATTTTGTCGGCCGGATTTCCCAGTGAAAAAATGACCGGTAGATGGTCAGACGAAAGGTCATGAATGACAGTAATGTTATGCCGGAGGTTGATATTTTTTTAGAAGAAAAATATCTAGAAAGTCCGGTCTTCCGTGTCCAATGTGGGTGGGCTCGTCTGGAGCTATGAGATTGAATGAGATTTGGTTCTGGATGGCGTCGAGAGCAACGCCATTAGCGTTCGTAGCTAGGTTTCCCCAGAGAACGTTTTTGGCATTGAAGTCTCCGCCCAGAACGGTCTTTTGATTGACAGGGCCAAACAGCAGATGGAAGTCTGCAGGATAGATGGGATGTTGGTCACCGTTTTGTTGGTAGACCGAGAAGAGGTGGATGGTGGTGTTGTTTGCCATGGTTATGGCAATGGGCGTGGCTTCAGTTTGGACAAGAGGAAGGGGGGGAGGTTGGTAGTGATTTAAGGAGTGCTTGACAAGAATCATGGTCCCCCCTAGGCGGGCCCTGATTCTGTCGTTGCGGTAAACAGTGTAGTTAGGAAGACTGAATCGAATGCCGGGCTTTAGAAAGGTTTCTTGGATTAGAGCTACGTCGACGTTATGGTCTTGTAGGAAATAGAGAAGTTCATGTTTTTTGTCGCGAATGCCGTTGGCATTCCATGACAAGATGTTTAGCATTTTAGGCGAGATCTTATTTGGTCGCTTACTCATACTTGGGCGTTGGAATTAAGCAGGGGCATGAAAGTGGCGGAAAGCTTTTGAAAGTTTTGGATGTTTTTAAAGAAGGTTTGCATGGCAGAATTCATGCTATTGATAGATGTAAGGGCGTCGGTCATGTTTGTTGGAATTGAGGTCGCTGGGGGAGCCGCCGTTTGACGACGGTTTGCCCAGGAGAAGGTGGCTTGGGAGTTAGCTTGGTTAGTTGCGGGTCGCTGCGACGGGTGTTTGGGACAGCCTCTGTAGGAGGCTGTATGCTCACCCTCGCAGTTTGCACATTTGGCAGGTAAGTCCCGCGTTTTTTGGCATGTGGACGTGAGGTGCCCCTGCCCGCACTTAACACATTTGGGCGGGGCCCTGCACAGATGAGATGAATGGCCAAATAATTGGCAGTTGAAACATTGGGTATTTTTAGACTTGGAGTGTTGGGGTTCTGCTTTTATTTTGTTGTGCCTGACTTCAGTAATAGCAAAAATGGCTTTATCGGATTTAGGCACTAGCACCAAAACCATGGGCATTGGGTCCCCTGATTTGTAGTGCCAGCGGATAACTTTATGATGGTTGTGGCCTTTTTCACGCAGGTCACTGGCAATCTCGTCGGTTGTGAGAGTCTCTACGACTCCCCTCAACACGACGTGATTTAGCTTGTCCTCCTGGAACTGGTAGGTATGGAAGGGTTCCCTGTTCTCCTCCAGGAATCTAGTTATATTTCTAAAGTCCTGGGGGGTCTCGGGGTGTATCCTCACACCTTCCGGGAGGGTGACCGCGCGGGTGAACCTGAATTTCTTGGCATTGAAAGTTGAGACAAGTTGATTGTAGCGCGTTTTGTCACGCAGTACAATGGGCGGAACTTTGGTATTAGATGATGATGGGTTTGAGGGGGGGGGGGGGTTACCGTGTGTGCTGGCAACTTACCTGCAGCAGCTTCTTTAGCAGCTCCTTCCTGACTGGTCCTCGACCCCTGCCAAAAAGATACCTGTCTGACCCATGGTAACTCACCTTTACTCAATTTATACAATTAATATTCAGAATGAATTTCCCAGCAATATTCATGAGCATACAGTAATAATTTTATTACCTATCTACCTTAGGGTATTTGTATAAATGTAACAACATTAATATTCAAATATCATTTTGTATCAGACGAAGCTGTAGTATAGCGAAACGCGTCATACAGTTTCTGTGAAACTAAATAAAGTGGAGATTTGATAAAATCAGTTTTTCATTACATAGTGTTGCTATTCTGAGTACTTTGATGAAATTTTGTACGAGTTCGTTATATTTTCTAGTTTCTACTCTTGTTTTCTTCCAAAAGAGAGAAATGTAGCAAAATTTATTTATGAAGAAAACTCTTAAGTAGAAGTCAATGTCTTATTTTCAAGTAAAATGTTGGTCTATATAGTGGCCATGGGACCGAGACTAAATTCAGGATGACCCCAGAACAGGAAGGATGGTGTTGTTAGATCGATGAGCGCAGATTCCAGTGCTTGCTAAAAAAGCTGGATTATCCTTATCTACAGTTGTCAACTTTGACATATCCAAGAAATTTCTCCAGAACATTTGGGGGCTTTAAAGAAAGCTGAGAGGTATTTTTGACTAATTGTCTCCGATGACGAGACTCGCGTGTTCTCTCAGGATCCTTCCATGAAGCAGGAGTCGATACAATGGGTTCTCTACCTCCAAACAAGGCGAAAACTCCTCTTCTGAAAACTGATAGCGACAGAGACTGAAAAGGAATTTTGCTTATTGAATATATAGACAAAGGGTCTATAATTAATGGAAGAGTTTAAGGAAGAGCGTTCCAAAACCTTAAGCTAGCCATTACAGAAAAATATCCTAATTCACGGAGAACCAAAATTTTGCACGATAATAGCAAGGCCCACAAAGCCTTCACAGTTTAGCCCACTGCTGAAAGCTGCGGATTCACCGAGGTAAAACATACACACCATAGCCCTGATTTAGCGATCTGTGATTTCTTTTTGTATAGACATCAGAAGAAAGACCTCAGGAGTCGAAAATTTTCCTAAGATGAAGAGTTGAAAGCCGTTGTAGCGTCGTATTTTGAAGCGCAAACTACAGAATTTTTTTGAGATCGGTGGAAGCAATTGGAGAAAGCCTGGACTAAGGGTATTAATGTGGATGGTTGTTCTGTAGATGCATTTTTTTTTAATTCTGCAAATTTTGCTCCTTAGCTAGGAAGATAACTTAAAAAATATTTTTAGGAAATCCCTAAAGCGCTACCGGAGCGAAGCATGTTCAGAAAAAGTAATACACTTTGGTCTTGAGTCGCAGTAAACCGTACTAGGTGGGTAACACAGTTCTGTTCTAGAGACCGGATTATATGCATTTGCATATTTTCATATAAATTTGCATATTTAGACCATTCTCGCCGATTATTGCATATTTTACCCAAAATCTAGTAATGATGCATATTTTCCCTATATTTGCAATATTTCTCAGTGTTACTAGGCAATTGAATTGCTCAGGGTATTGTTAATGTCGTCGTCTGGAACCGATCTTATCGCCGAGACATTACCTGCAATAGTCTAACCATCGATTAGGTTATAGTGCCAAGGGAATACCCAAAATTACGACGGTATTTTATTCCTGAATATTTACTTAAAATAAGATATCAGTTTTAATATTATTGTTGACGCGCCTGTATCAGTGTAGTCTTTTTTGCAATTTTTAACGTGTTGTGTTAAAGTTTAACGTGTACCATGCCATCCGCAAAAAAAGTGTCTCTTCGTGGGTAGCTGATTATCCTGGAACATTTACATACGACGGAAATGTTTTATATTGTCGAGTTTGCGAGATAAATGTTTCGTGCACAAAAAAGTTTCAAATTGACCAGCATGTCAAGACAAGTCTTCATATCGCAGGATTGCAAAAAAAAGGCCCAAGACAACAACTTATAACAGCAGCAAGTAGCAGTGATTCCACTTCTATAGGCAAACAAAAAAAACACTTTAGCATGGATTTATGTGAAACATTGCTTGCAAGTAATATTCCTTTCCACAAGCTTACAAATCCTACAGTCAAAGATTTTCTGCGAAAATATTGCTTGAATCAAAAAATACCAGACGAATCAACACTGCGTAAAAATTACATACCAACAATTTACCAACATGTTCTGGAAGAAATGAACTTAAGGATGACATTATTTGGATTTCAGCTAATGAAACTACCGACAGTTGTGGTCGCTATATTGCGAATTTAATTGTGTGTGCATTAAGATTAGAGCCTTCTTCTTCCTATTTGGTGGCCTGCAAAGAACTTCACAAGACAAATCATTCTACGATCGCCAGACTTGTGAATTAGGGTATTAAAAAAATATTTCCTGAATCTTCTGCAGATGAAAGAGTGTTTATATTTCTCTCAGATGCTGCTCCATATATGATCAAGGCAGCCAAAGTCATCCAAATTTAATTCATGTGACGTGCTTTGCTCACGGAGTCCATCGACTCGCTGAAGAAGTACGATCCACGTTTGGAAATGTAAATAAACTGATTTCATCAGCAAAGAAAGTGTTTCTTAAGGCACCTGCTCGCAATAACGCCTATAAAGAAAAACTGCCAAATGTGCCTTTACCTCCCGAACCAGTGGTAACTCGATGGGGAACGTGGGTTGAAGCTGTACTATTTTACAATGAACATTTCGAGGCCATCAAAGGTGTAATAAATGACTTCGATAGTGCAGAGGCTATGGCAGTTCGTCAATCCAAGGAAGCATTTAACGATTCTGATATTAAAAAAAAACATAGTTTTTTTTGATTAGCACTCACTTTTCCCACATACCTGCGGGTATTAAAAAGCTTGAAACTCGAGGTTTGACGTTGACCGAATCAATTCAGTTAATGAATAAAATCCGTCAAATAAACTCCACATTGGCAGATGTATTTCCGCGTAGAGTTAAAGAGAAGTTCGAAAACATTTTGTGCTATAACCCAGGGTTTGAACCTTTATGTCAAACTGATAGTTTTATTAATGGGACGGGAGAACTTTTGCTAGAAACAATAAGTGCTAACATAGCACCCAAATTCAAATTCTGCCTAGTTACCTCAGTGGATGTGGAACGGTCTTTTTCCACTTATAAAAATATTTTAAGTGATCGAAGACACAATCTTAGTACCCAACATTTGGAACAATACCTTATCGTTTACGTGTACAAGAATACAAATATTAAATAATTTTAAAAAATGTCAAATAATGGTTAATTAAATTTAAACATCGCCGATAACTTATTAATTTTAAGCTGATTTTGAAATAAAAAACTAAAAATTACTACTTTTATTATTATTTAATATTGCATATTTTGACCCTTTTCATGCATACTTTAAGCATTTTTCATGCATATTTGCATGCATATTGCAAAATTTTTATGTTGCATATAATCCGGTCTCTACTCATAAGAGTATCATGTATTACTAAAAAGTATATTCATAGCATGAATCGCTCTGGGAAGAATTAAGCGCGATACATCGACTGAACATGTTCCATGAAAATACTTGTAAAATAGACACAAGTCGTAAACCGTCCTTCGATGTTCCAAGAAGTCAAGGATGCTAGTGATCTCTAAGTCTCCAATAATAGTGTCGCCTGGGTTTTTGTATGGTTATGTCATCTACAAAGTTATAGATTGGATTCCTGGTTCATTCCAGCAGATCGTTAATGTAAAGGAGAAAGATAGTATGGAGCCTTGAGGCACACCAGCGTTGATAGCAAAGAAACTAAAAAGGATTTTCTTTGAGGAAATACAACAGCCATAAACAAAAGCATTTTAACAAACTTCTTATTTAAATGTGTATTTTGTGTACCAGAACCAACCATAAAATCTGATTTATTCAATGATTGCTTCTCCCCTCTTTTGTTTAGAAAAGCAACCATATAAAATATTTTAATAATATGGAAATTTTGAAGACTTTTATAGTTTGGAAATATTGACATTTATTTCCTCGAAACGTCGTTTATTTATTTGTACTATTAGTTATATTATATTTATAAAACCAATACGAATAAACCAATTTATTTCTCTATATTATTATAATAGCGTTTATTACGCTGTCAATAATGCACATTTTATTAAAGTCTTAGATTACTTAGAATATTAAACGTATTATAATTTCAATATACTTTGTTGTCGGTAACTGTAAACAGTTACCGACATTTTTATTTCTAAAGAAATAAAAATGTCTGTGAAAAGAACTAATATTTTGTTGATATTAAGCGTCTTACCTACTACTCATACCGTAAATTTAAAATGGTAAGAACACTTTATAATATATATATATATATATATATATATATATATATATATATATATATATATATAAGAAGGTGGATTGAAAAGCCTACCGACAATGACGTGAAAATTTTAACACCATAAATCGTAATACATTTGTTCGTACCCGGAACAGATGCAAAGAAATTATCGACGAAACCAAGAAGGCACACAATTAGCGAATTAGAAACAAACTTCTCGTTTGTACCAACAATTCCAGGTCCTTTTTATCAGTCGCTAATGCAGTTGGTTAAAATTTCACCAAATCTACAATACCACCACTCACACGACCCGATAGTTCTATTGCAACGACACCTGTTGAGAAAGCGAACTTGTTGGCTGAACTGTTTGCTTCACATTCTACTGCCGATTTCCAAGGAAAAACACCACCCCATAGTGCAGTCAAAGATGCCGGATATTGTCTTCAGACAGCGTATCATAAAACGTATTTTAATGAAGCTAGACACCAAAAAAGCTTCTGATGCTGAATACCTGTCATAGTTCTCAAAAACTGTTCGAGGGAACCAACACCTGCTTTCAATAATATCAAAAGTCATGGAAAAGGCTGTCAATCATCATCTTCTAAAATATCTTGAAGGATTCGACATTATTAGCTATCACCAATATGGTTTTCGTAAACATAAATCAACAGAAGATCTTCTGACTTATGTAACACATGTTTGGAACAACGCAATTGAACACTTTGGAGAATCTCGAGCGGTTGCTCTTGACATATCCAAGGCATTCGATCGTGTTTGGCACGATGGATTGTTGGCTAAGCTACGCTCTTCTGGTATGTTTGAAAAGTTCTGTTTGTGGCTCTCAGGTTTCCTACGAGGACGTTCTTTACGAGTCGCAGTCGACGGGTTTCTTTCTAACACCTTCACTATCAACGCCGGTGTGCCCCAAGGCTCTATACTGTCTCCTACTCTCTTATTTACATTAACGTTCTGCTGGAAAAGACCGGAAATCCAATCTACAGCTTTACAGATGACAATACGCTTATCTCTTCATTCACTTTGAACGCTCGGACATCGGCTACTCAGGCGAATATCCGCAGACATCAGGTAGTCATTCAACTTAACAAAGACCTGGAAGAAATTCTAACTTGGGGTGACAGTAACCAAGTGGAATTTAACGCTACAAAAACCCAGGCGGCAGTTTTTTCTAAAAAAGTTAACGTTGCTGAACCCGACATAGTTATGTCGGGGCACTCCATTCCCCTAGCATCGTCATTCAGTTTGTTGGGCGTTAATTTGGGAGCCAATATGTCCTGGCATGAACATGTTGCAGGCATAACAAGGAGAGCTTCTCAAAAGTTGGGAATATTATTTCGAACCAGAAAGCTTTACACTCCACAACAACTGTTAATTCTTTACAAATCTCAAATTCGGCCAACTATGGAATACTGCTCCCATGTTTGGGGTTCCGCTCCCAAATATACACTGCATTTGTTGGATTCTGTTCAGAGAAGAGCTGTTCGTCTGATTGGAGATCCAGAACTGACCGGCGGCCTTGACTCGCTGGAACATCGGAGAACGGTTAGCGACTTGAGTCTATTCTACAAGTATTTTCATGGAAAGTGTTAGAAGGATGTAGCCCGCTTAATTCCTTCCAGAGTGGTGCATGTTAGAAGTACACGTCGCGCTGATACTTCACATCCGTATGAGGTTCAGCTTGTTACTTCTCGTACAACGCTTTTCAAACAGTCTTTTATATGGAGAACATCTTCCCTTTGGAATTGTTTACCCAGCACTGTGTCTCACCGAGTAAATACATATGTATATATATATATATATATATATATATATATATATATATATATATATATATATATATATATATATATATATATATATGTATATATACGCTTGAAAAGCGTTGTACGAGGAGTAACAAGCTGAACCTCATACGGATGTGAAGTATTAGCGCGACGTGTACTTCTAACATGCACCACTCTGGGAGGAATTAAGCGGGCCACACCCTTCGAACACTTTCCATGACAATACTTGTAAAATAGGCTCAAGTCGCCAACCGTTCTTCGATGTTCCAGCGAATCAAGACCGTCGGTCAGTTCCAGGTCTCCAATCAGACGAACGGCTCTTCTCTGAATAGAATTCAGCAAATACAGTATATGTTTGGGAGCGGAACTCCAAACATGGGAGCGGTATTCCATAGTTGGTCGAATTTGAGCTTTATAAAGAATTAACAGTTGTTGTGGAGTCTAAAGCTTTCTGGTTCGAAATAATATTCCCAACTTTTGAGAAGCTCTCCTTGCTATGCCTGCAACATGTTCATGCCAGGACATATTTGCTCCCAAATTAACGCCCAACAAACTGAGTGATGTGTTAGAGGAATGGAGTGCCCCGACATAATTATGTGGGGTTCAGCAAGGTTTACTTTTTTAGAAAAAAAAAATGCCGCCTGGGTTTTTGTAGCGTTAAATACCACTTGGTTACTGTCATCCCAAGATAGAATTTCTTCCAGGTCTTTGTTAAGTTGAATGACTTCCTGCTGTCTGCGGATATTCGTCTGAGTAGCCGATGTCCGAGCGTTCAAAGTGAATGAAGAAATAAGTGTACTGTCATCTGCAAAGCTGTGGATTGGATTCTCGGTCTTTTCCAGCAGATCGTTAATATAAATAAGAAAGAGAGTAGGAGACAGTATGGAGCCTTAGGGTACACCGGCGTTGATAGTGAAGGTGTTAGAAAGAAATCCGTCGACTGCCACTCGTAAAGAACGCTCTCTGAGGAGACATTAGAGCCACAAACAGAACTTTTCAGGCATACCATAACAAGGTAGCTTAGCCAACAGCCCATCATGCCAAACACGGTCGAATGCCTTGGATATGTCAAGAG